>CATOZR010000086.1:0-29431 GCA_954870605.1 Acer campestre
ATCCGGTTCCGGTTAAACCGCTGACAAAACCGACAGTTTAATCGAACCGTGGTCAGCTCTAGTCTAGAGCCTTCATAGCCGCGAATATGGAGCCTTTACAGCCACGTATAGGGGGCTTGGGGCTCAAGCTTCACCTTGGTGAACAAAGGAGGGTGAGGTGGGGAGGCTCGCCTCCTCCTTTTGTGTTTGGGGAGGCGATCCACCCCTTATGGGCAGTGAGGGAGTTTTGTTGGAGATATAATATAAGGTGGTTATCCGAATTGGATCTTTAATCTTTTTTTAATAATTATTAATTTAAAGTTTTTTTATGAAATTATCCAGGGCAAAGTTACATCCATAACTGGGACACCACAAATAAAACTAATTGAGCACAAGCCCAGAACAGATTCCCACAACGGGAGAAAAACGCCCACAGAAGTGGGATAACTACAACAGAAAACTAAACTAAACAAACTAAACAAACTAGAACCACAAACAAACGAGCTGAAACCGAACCGGTAGAAAGACTATGTTGCTGGAGAAGACCCACCAGGACGCCGGCGACCAAGCAGAGACGTCGGAGATGCCTGATCGAAACCCCAAACCACCATACCATCTAACCATCACCCGTTCCGAAGCCCGTCGCCGCAAAGCATAAAAACTACTAATCTAAACACCAAGATCAGTGAAGGAGGACGCCGAAGTTGCCGGTGGTGTCCCGACGGAGAGGACGGGGTGGCATCAAGACCACCGATCGACTGCTCACACCGAATTACACCAGATCTGGCCAGAACCAAGAGGAACGGCCGATCTAACAGCTGCCGTCCGGAGACGCGGGAGAGAAAAACCATCCGCCGGACAGGGCTGTCATAGCAGCCACCGGAGCCCCCCTACTGACCGGGAAAGCCAACAAACCAAACCCTAACACACAAAAACAACCATAAAACTCAGCCACAAAACTCCTAAAACCCCAAACCAAAATCCACAACTGTCACCAGTCAAAACCCAAAACAAAGCACCACCCCCACCATCGGCCGCCTACCGTCACAAGCCCAACCCTCCGACGAACAACAAACCGAAGAGGAGATCGGCCTCCAACCAAATCAGCGCCAAACAAAACAAATCAGAGGTGAGAGAGCGACAGAGAGAAATAGGAGAGAAGAGCGAGATACCGTGTGAAGAGAGCATCGATCTCCTCCCAACGGAGGAGATCGGCTCACAAAAATCAGCGAAGAAGAAGAAGAAACCAGAAGAAACCAGAAGAAACCAGAAGGCTGATATGGGACTAGAGAGAGAAAAAAATATCTGGTCTGATCTCGGTTCGTCAAAACCAAGTTTTTACAACACAGTGTTTAAATTGTTAAATTGTAAAAGATCGAGGGAATCACTCAATAAATTAATATAAAGGGTAAAATATTTCATTTATACGATTGTTAAAATTCTGGTTACGAGATCAAAACCATTGATTTAAGATAATTTAGGGACTTTGTTTTTATTTTTAAGATTATTTAGGGACCACGAGAATTAAGAACGGAAACATTGGATTGATCAAAAAGTGATAAATTCAAATGTTGGGGACCAAAATGATTTTCGCCCTAAAAATAAAAACTCAATTTTGTAAAACCAGGATTCGAACCGCGTGTTCTTCATCTGCTTCGTTTTATCTTCTGCCTGTCCTGTTACATTTGGAAAATTACATTACAAGAATACCTAGAAAAGTATCCAACCTTATTTAACCAAATTGAAATCTATCCTCATTCCTCCATCGCCATTGTTAACTAGCTTCCACTGCCAAATGGAAGACGAACCACCGCTGAAGGAGACCACAACCGCGGCTTTCACAACATTTCCCATAGGCAAGCAACACATTTCTTCGATAATTGAAGTCTTACTGATTTGATTTTCTCGTTGATAGTTTTATATACATATATACATTCTTTGGATTTCATTGAAATTTGAAGAGTGATTTCGAATAGTCTATGAATGAATTGCAATTTTTGGTAGTTGTCTCGACCAAACATGTTCTTTGACTGGTTCTCAGTTTCTTGCATAGAATATAATTGCCAAACACTAACTTAAATCTCTCCCAGAATTGATTTTTAGTATTCATTTATGTTTTAACTTTTAAGTAGATGTGAAATTTATTCAGTCACACAATTTTGTCCTTCGTACTATCCTTGATTAACAGTAATATAGGAAAGCGGATTCTTTTTATTTTAGGCTTTTTTTAATGTCTTTATTTTTAACTTGCAGGAGGATTAACACGGCTGACAGCTGACTGAGCTCCAAGACCATTCCTTGTGTTGCCTGAATCAATAACTATTTTCTTCCTTAAATCTTATCTAAGGTAATGGGTTCTCTGTGCAGTTTTTATTTTGATGTGATAGCATTCCAATTGATTTGAATGAGGCTGATAAATTAATGTAGGAAAACTGCATCACACACAATTATATAAAGCATTAGTTTACGATTTATTTTACCATCTCAATATTGTGGTACACAATACACCTTTTGATATCTTCATATTCTGAATGATTTCAATGCCTTGACGTAGATAATAATGATCACAAAGACGCAAATAGATAAATCATTTTGTGAGATGAATATGATTTAGCTAGGTTTTGATGACCACTATGGGGCTTGATACCGTGTGGTTATGTTGATCAATCCAGTTGAGAAAACCGTAGACCATGCCTGGAGCTTCTTTGTCAGTCTCTATGCTCAAAACAAAACTCTGCTTCTGATATTTCTTTGTGAATGTTAGAGTGCTGGGCTCTATTGTGATTTTCATTCCAGTAGTAAACTTCAAATTTGCATGGTACACTGCTTCTTCTTCTCCCATATTCGTAACAACCCTGCTGAATTTCTTAACCGTTTCATTGTTAAATATGGCCATAAAAGATGGGTAATTTAGGTCAGTGGGCCCTTGACTGCAATTCCATTGACTTCGTTGAAGGATGATTTTCATCTGCTTTTCATCATAGCCTAGACCACACAGGAATTCAATGTAATCTTGAATGTCCATATCATAGATGAGTCCAGGGTCCATGGCTCTGTTTGGGTCGATATGGCCTGCGCCAAAATCTAGAGGTGTAGCTGGAAGACCTGTGCTTTCATCTTTCAAAATAGAACCAGTGTTGTCTATGGTATATGCTGTGGTCATTATAGCTGATCGGATGGCTGCTGGGCTCCATTCCTTATGGACAGCTTTTAGTAAAGCTGCTACTCCAGCAACATGAGGTGTTGCCATTGATGTTCCTGAGTATAGTGCATAATCTGTTACCAACTTGTATTTCCCAATTTTGATGAATGGCCTAATAGGCGTGACTGCTGCCAGCACATCAACTCCTGGAGCCAGAATATCTGGCTTTAGCACACCAGGGTTGATTGGATCCAGTCCTCTTGATGAAAAGGAGGCCACTTGAGGTGCTGGTTTTGCACCCAATTTCGTCAACATGAACCTCATACCTTTGACCTTTGCTTTACTATCTTCTGTCACATACTTTCTTACCAAAATCCCAGAAGCAGTGTCCAGAATCAGGCTGGGAATGGTGAAGTCATCCGGGGATATATCTACCAGAAAGATTCCAGCATATGCACCCGCTCTCTCAACCTCCTTCATTTGGTCATAAACATCAATTTTAGTGCTTTTATCACAAAGGACTACCTTTCCAGCAACCTCATTTTGGTCTAGTGCTGAGGCATTGCACATTGCTTTGCTTACGTTGTCTCTGCCATAGTACAAAGATGCATTGGTAATGTAAATGCTCTCTGGAAAGTATGAAATACCTTCTAGCGCTAACCCATTTTCTAGAATCATCGTTGCAGTGAAACTCCGATCAAGCGTGGCAGCTCCCACTGTTGCAATCCAAGGTGCTCCATTGTATGTCGAGTTGTTACTTCCATCATTCCCTGCAGCGCAGACTACAAAAATCCCTTTCTCTATTGCTGAAAGAGAAGCAATAGCAATCACATCTTTGAAATAAGGAGTCTGGGGAAAGCCAAGAGATAGTGATAGGATATCGACCCCATCAGCTATTGCTTGATCCATGCCTGCAAGCACATCAGTTGCTGCAGACTTCGCTGTGTCTGATACAAAGAGGACCTTGTACATAGCAATGTGTGCACGCGGTGCTATTCCCTGGGCTGTGCCTTTTGCATATCCAAAGTGACTTGCACCAAGTACATGGTTACCAGCAGCTGTGGATGACGTGTGAGTGCCATGACCAAAAACGTCTCTTGCAGAGTCGTAGTCACGTTCACTGGATATTTTTATACCTGCAGCTTGAAGCCCTTTGCTAAAAGATTTTGCCCCGATGAGCTTCCGGTTGCAGGCAGAAGGGCTAAATTCCGTGCCATTCTCACACTTGCCATTCCATCTCTGTGGTATCGGCGACATACCCTTCCCACTAAAACTCTCACTCTCTGGCCAGATTCCTGTATCAACAATTCCGATGATAACACCTTCACCAAATGAAGCAGCGGGCCATAGGCCAGATTCACGTTGTAGTCCAAGAAACTTGGGGCTGTAGGTGGTGAACAACTTGCCAAAAGACTCTGGGTATGTGGCAAGATGTGCTGGAGATTTCTCAATTGCAGATAGTTGAGAGGGTGTGAGCCTGGCACTGAAGCCATGCATGACATGGTTGTATGAGTACAACAGCATTTCTCTGTCATCAGCAGTAGACAACAGTGAGTTTACTATGGACTGGTGCCACGATTCGTGGGTTAAGAAAGATGCCGGCTTTTGAGAATGGTCCATGTGGATGATATATGTCTGGCATTCTTCAGGTTCTGATATGGCATGGTTGATTGGTAGCAACAAAAGCAATAGCAAACACAATGAAAAGTGTGATATCAGGATGGAGAACTGCATCCTTCTGGTCATGCTTCTAGAGATGGACAAGGGAAGTGATGGAAATTGGGAGGTCTGTAATGCCAATATAACAGGTTTGTCGTGCTAAAAGGAATCTTCTACAGTATGTTTAAGTGTGAAGTTCATGTAACTTTGAGGGTGAAATTTCTGATCGCATTCATATATCAAATCAAGATGAGAGAATACTGGGCTTTGGAATCCTATTCTTGTGGCTCCAGCAAAATCTGAACTTTAGTGCAGTCATGATGGTTTGCATCTGCTTGTCAAGAAAGTAAGTCATCTTCCCTCGAATCACTCTGCTATCAATAATGCTAAAGATTTGTGCTTTGGTTATGCTAAAAGCAAATTAATTTTCCAAATGTGTTATCTTTTTTCTACTTTGTTTTTTTCCCATGATGTTGACTGCTAAGAGTACTTTCTTCTTCACTGTAATTCCCAGACTACTGTTAATGAATACAATTTTCTATCGTTGAAAACTTCAACATGCAAATTTCTTATTGCATTTCCATTAATGCCAAGAAATGCCCTTAAACTATGTCAATCTTCGTTTAACAATTTTGATACCATTTAAGATTTTAAGGGTTATGATGTCTTGTTCTTGACACAAGTTTTGACGTTTATATTAAATAGTTTGAACTCCTGTAATAATTCTCCAATTAGGACTAGAACTTTACATATAAAATTTCCAAATTATGTTATAATAAAACATGCCATTTGATTTTTAATTTAATTTAATTTTATTTGTTATCCCAAATACTTTTGTTGAAATCTTTTACTTCAATCTGCCTATAGGCTATAACAATAATTTTCCCAAAGGATGTCAAATTGTCAATGTAGGATGGCTGAGTCGTAGGTCCCAACAGAAGAAGAAAAAATGTATGAAAAACCCTAAGAAAATGAACCTTCTAGATTATAATACTTTGTTTCGGAATCTTCGTGATTTTTCATTATCTTTCTCTGTAAGCCCAAGAGACTACTGTTTATTTTTTTGAAACAGACTACAGTTGTTGTGCTCTAAAGCCTGTAATGAATATAAACATCATCGAAAGAGCGTTTGTTAGCTTTGCTTCAACAATTTCATACTGGGTTTCGAGAAACAGCGTTTTATGTTGTATTGTTGTATTTTATTCGTGAATTTATTCATGATTTAAAAATAAAATAAAATAAATAAATAAAAAACCTCATTCAACTCCTGAATTCATGAATATCTGACGAGGTAAAAAATTAAATAAAATACATATCTTCACAAATTTGTGTAAATTAAAAAATTAGAGGGAGATGATTTCCAAAAAAACAAAAAGAAAGAGGAGATAGAGAGAAATAGAACCAAATTGGATTGGTTTTGTGGTAATATCACCAACTTAATAAGTTTTGTAGAAATAACACTAAAGTATGTGAAGTTTTGTAGAAATAACACTAAAGTATGTGATCTGCCCAAATTGCCCCTCATTCTTTCTTCCTCTCTCCTTTGTTTTTTTTCTTCAAAGAACTCCATTGATCCATCAATGGAGGTCGGATAGACCTTAAATGGAGGTCGAATGGAGGGCGAAAGACCTCGATTGGAGTCAAAATGACCTCGACCTCCATTGGTGGTCGATGAAAAAGAAGACTAAAAAAAAATAATCTAGAAATAAGTCTCGGATATTTGAAAATAAGTCTCGGGTATTTGGAAATAAGTCTCGGATAGGTCACCCGAGACTTATTTCAAGCTATTTCCAGCTATCCGAGACTTATTAAACTACCCGAGACTTATTTCAAAATATCCGAGACTTATTTCCAGATTTTTTTTTTTTTTTTAATCTTCTTCTTCGTCGTCAACCACCAATAGAGGTCGAGGTCATTTCGACTCCAATGAAGGACTTTCGCCCTTTGTCTGACCTCCATTGATGGATCAATGGAGGCTTTTGAAAAGAAAAAAAAAAGAGGAGAGAGGAAGAAAGAGAGAGATTAGGGGCAATTTTGGTAAATCACCTTAATTTGTGCTATTTCAACAAAACTTATTAAATGTGTGACTTTTCCATAAATAGCTTTGGAAAGAGTGCTAGAAATTTTAAGGACTCGTACATACTTATATAAAGTGTAAGGGTCCAAAGGGAATTGAGAGCGGAGAACAAGTGAACAACATATCTATGCATATTCTTGTAAATAAAAATATTACGTGAAGAAAGAAGAAAGATGATCGAAGTCTGTCAAGAAAAAGAAATAAGATTGAAATTATATGTTTTCAAAAGATGAAAAATAATAATAATAATAATATGTTTTCATAAGATGTAGAGATCAATTTTTAAGTTTTCTAAATTCATTTATCGAGAAACATACAAAGCACAAAATTTTAAAAATTTTGTACATAAACATTTCATTTCAAGAATTCTTGATATGTGTAGGGTGTCGACCTACAATCGATATGGATCGGGTTGTATATTGTTAGGCCCAGTGCAACTTGGGTTGAGTTTCCGTGGATCGTGTTGTCGTCTGCTGGATTGACCTGCAAAAGAACTTAGTCGACCGAAATTGATGTTGGTCGTCCGACCTAATAACCTGCAAAATTGAAGAACAGATAAAATAGAATAGCAATAAAAAAGAATAGAAAAGGAATTGATTTAGATTGATAGCCTTAGTTATGCTTGGGCTGAGCAATGATGATCGTGATAATGTGGATTCCGGTGACCGTGATTCTCTTAAGACAGAATTTCAATACGCTTTCTTAAGCTTGTTTTTCTATCCCTCTACTGAAAAGAATGCTTAGCTATTTATAGGAAAACTCTTAGGTAACCGTTCGAAGTAGGTAGGTAGGATAGAGGACTGATTGTGGGCGAGATCCTAGGAGAGATTCTCTCCCCCAAAATCTCGCTGTTAACACCTGACTGACTTGGTCTTTCAAACGACCAAGTCACATTGTTGCTGTCGTCGTTGGGCTCGCTGGACTCTCTAAACTTCGGCCAAAGTTTAGTTTAGTTTGGGCTTTTGCACTCTTGGGCCTACGGGCCATTTTTGGCTACCACAGTTTGTCCCCCACTCTCTAGTGAGTTGCCAACGAAGTAGAGAGTGATTCAGATTCAGTCGACCGTTGTCGAGCGAAAAAAAGAAAATAACTTTGGTCGGCTGGATTAGTGGCTAACTTATTGAGATGAGCTTCTAACGTCGTTTGAATACAAAATCTTGAGTCGACATGATCTGCTATTGCCTACTCGACATGGTTTCTTGAAGTTGTGTGAACACTTGAGTCGGAATTAATTTGTATGAACTATGTTGAAACGCCAACCTCGTTTGATAAGAATTGAGCTGTCGTTCGACGCGTATTCTGAAATGAGGGCAAACCGAAGGTTAAATTGAAAAGACATCTGCCGTTTCCGAAACCCTAGGATGACATCAGAGCATTAAATTTTGGCGTGCTTGATTTGCTCGAGGGATTTTGAAATTCAAAAAACTCATCATGAGCAGTTGCGTGCGTGCGTGGGTCATCGGTAGTTGTAAGGTTGCAACCACTTATGGGGTAGACACGTGGCAAAAGGGGTGCAAAGGGTTTGAGTTATAAATATAACCTCCCAACCCTTGTAAACCACTTTTGCGAAGAACACATCGTCTGAGCTGCCACTTTCGTGAAGAACACGCCGTCGAACTCAGGAAATCTTCAGGAACTTCCAGCAACCCCAACCGTTTCACACCGGAATTCTACTTCTTTTTCTTCTCAAAGGTGACTATTCTTCTCTTTATCTTTTAGTTTTTCCTGAAAAAACTTTGCTATTTGAAATAAGAGATGTGAGTATTTACTTGAATAATAGAGTTCTGGGTTTGAATGCCTTGTTCTTCGTTGTTCTTCATTGTTTTTTGGTTGTTTGTTTGATTTTGATCTTTGTTTGCATAGTTCTGTATTGTTCGGTGTTTATTTATTTCATACGACCGATGTAGACTGAAAGCTTTACTCAGTCGACTTTGTAGGACGTTAGAACTTGTATATGGTAGGTTTTAAGACGACGATCCTAGAATAGGATTTTAGAAACCTTAGGTTGTGATTGTAGCGCCACAGCTTCTGACTTGTGCATTTTCTGCCTTGTCAGCTTTAGGAGGCACTATGTCGAACGACGATGTTAGCATGTCGAGTGGAGAAATATTCCTGTCGAGCGACAACACCATATCTGATCCGAAATATAGTTGGACGAGCGAAGGGGAGGATAGTGTTGAAGTTGATAGTGGTATTGGCGTTGATCGACGAGTTATACTAGAGGATCCGTCGAACGTCGTTTCAATAAACACAAAAAAGATACTAGAACAAGGCGGCGTACGCGCAGTTGCGTCGATAGTCGACCATCCAGAATACATAGATGTAGATGAGGCCACTACATCCGGTCGACCAGTAGGTGTGCTAGAAGAAAGCCCGTCAAGTTTGGTGTCGGAGGAAAACTTGTGCCTGCTGAGGGAAATTTACGGCATCCCTAGTAGTGTCGAGTTGCGTGCACCAAAGGAGTATGAAAAGGCCGACTGGGACATAGCTGAGTGGACATGTCTTTATGAATACACATTCCGTCTGGGGTTTAGGTTCCCCATTCCCCCTTTGGTGCGACGAACATTATTGTACTACGACCTTGCTCCGGGTCAGCTAATGCCAAACACATGGAGGATATTGCTGAGTTTGAGTGTACTTAGTGAGAGATACGGCATACCATTTGGGATGTCGAGCCTCCTTCACAACTATTATTTGAAGGAGCACATATACGACCGAGGTCGCTATATGTTAGTACCTAGAAGTAAGGAGCAGCAGATCGTTACCGACACGACAACGAACGATCGAAATTGGAAGGATACCTATTTTTTTGCAAAAGGTCCTCCAGTCGACGGTCCTTGGTTCGTGGACAATGAGTCGTATGTTTTGAGACGGATTTGGAACCGATATGGTGAGTGTCGTCCGAGTTTTGTCGTAGATAGGTTTCTTACTTTTACCTGATTTGACTTTGCTGATACCTAGCTTATTTTGTAGAAATAAAGGGCTTAGAAGCCAAACCGTCGAGCAAAATCGCTCCTGTTCGCACTGCAGCAATGCTGAATATCCCTGAAAAGGATAGAAGCTGTAAAGTGTTGTTAACAGAAGGTAAACTTAGGCCTACTAGGCTATGGAGGTGGTCGACTCATAATAGGTCGCGAGCGCCATATCCTAACGTGAAGGATTTCTTGTCGTATATCTGGATTAGGAGGAGTTTCGAAATTCTTCAATATTCAATGACATTCTTGTCGCCTGTTTCTGACAATGAACGTCGTGTTGCAGTGACATCGATGGCAAATGCAAGAGTGAATATCCCGGACACTGCAGACGCCCTGAAGAATCTCAGGGACGACCTGATGAAGAAACGACAAGCAGCAGCAGCAAAGAAGAAACAGGCGGGGAAGTCGGCTGGAGGCTCTGCGCAGCCGCAAGAACAGGCCTATGAATCTTCTCCTGAACGGTCTCCTCAGAAGAAGAGGTCGAGGAAGAATCCGCCGGCCGACAAAGGGAAGAGGGTCGAGTCGAGTGCTAGAAAACAAGCGGCTGTCTCGCAGCCGGACTCGTCGACAGCGACCCTTTCTAGTCTGTCATCGTTCGACGATCCAACCTCTTTTTTGGATAAGTCGTTCGACTATGTCCTTCCTGCAGATGAGAAGCACCTGCAGAAGATGAAACTTGAGGAAGTCTTCGACACGACATTCCTCTCGGCATTCCATGTGAGTTGCATATATTATATATATATATATTTTTTTTTGACGTCGTTCTACTTATGCTGACTTTCGACGCTGTGCAGTCTTTGCAGGCTTCTCTACACTTGTATGGGAGGTACAAGTCGTTGGGTGAAAAATATGGGAAGCAGCGGAAGCTTGTCGACGTCACTAGGCAGGAGAAGGCCCAGGCCGACAAAGCAGTCGAGGAGCTGACAAGAAAAAACTTGGCTCTTGAAAAAGAGTTTAGTGATATGAAGGTCGACAGGGATCGACATTCCATGGAGTCGACCGAAGCTCGTGCCGCCTTGATTGAAGAGCAGCATAATGTTGCTGCTTTAAAGGCTCAGCTGACGTCGATCGCCTCTGCTGCGCTAATTAAGGCGAAAGCAGAGCTGTACAAGGAATATATGTCGGGCCAACATGTAAATTGGAGCCGCGACGAAATGCAGGAGATGGTTGAGACTTATGATGAGATGCGTCGGCTGGAGGAGGACGACAGCGCACTCCCCGAAGGTGCCGATGTTGCTGGCCTCCAGTCTGCTATCGATCCACCAATCGACAATCAATCTCCTGCTGATCCTATTGACGCTGCTTCCCTCCTTGATCCCCCTGCCGTCTGAAATTTAATTTTTATTCGAACAATTTTTTGTAATCATGGATGATATGGTCGTTCGACCTCCTTTATATTTATATATTCTCTTTGAAGGCTTTTGATTTGTTTATATATCATGATTTGCTTACAATCTTTAATGCTTGTGGCCTTCACTTGATCTGTATGTGGAAACGACACGACCATCTTTTAATGGGGGTTTACACAAGTTTAAACATCTGCATGGAACAAGCCTGTAAACTAAATACTCATGCGCATGTCGAACAACTTTATAGTATAGATAAACATGGCTTGTTTATTCATCATAAAATATGTGTACAAGAGTTAGCCGACAAAATATTTCGCATACCTGCGTTCAGTCGACCATTCATCGCGTATGTGCGATAATCGACAATTTACAAATTCACTAACAAAAAATCATCAATTTGTTTAATACAACTCGCGTACAAGCGTTTAGTCGACAAATGTCATCACGTACATGCGTTAGTCGACAATTATATTTGAATCGCGTACATGCGTTAGTCGACCATTATATTTGAATCGCGTACATGCGTTCTTTCATTTCAATTTCATCATCTAGTGTTGTCCCCGACTCCCAGCGTGCGTTTGAATAAATGACGGTGGGAGTAGATTCATGTTGTCGTCGACGTCGGGGTATTGCCAATGCTGAAATAACAGAAGGATAACGTAGCAAAATAATACGTAGAAGTCGACTGAGGTTATGAAAAAAGGTTTTGTGAGCTCAGTTATAAACTTGTACTAAGTTTTTCATCATCGCTCTTTTTCGCGTCGTTAGTAACTCTTTAGAAATATCAGAAAATAAAAGCAGTAAATAAAATTAATGTAATTTAAGTTTTAGAAGTGATACTGTTTCAAGTGGAATGCGTTCCAACTGTTGTTCAGCTCTCGACCGTCGAGTCCTCGCAATTTGTAAGCTCCTCGACCGACGATGTCTGTTATTTGATAAGGCCCCTCCCATGTCGGCCCCAATTTTCCAGCTCCCTCTTCTCTGGTGTTTTGAAAAACGCGGCGTAGTACCCAGTCGTGTAGCTTAAAGGTTCGGACATGCACTTTTTTGTTGTAATGTCGTGCGACCTGTTGTTGATACGACTGTATTCTTAGAGCCGCTCGATCACGTCTTTCATCCAAGTGATCCAACTCGAAGGCGAGCTCATGGTTGTTTTCAGCTTCATTTGGATTCTCACTCCGTGCGGTTGCGAGTCGTGTCTCGATAGGGATCACTGCTTCAGATCCATAGACAAGGGAGAACGGAGTTTCTCCAGTCGATCGTCGAGGGGTTGTTCGGTACGACCATAGGATCTCTGGTAGTTTTTCCACCCATTCGTTTTTTTCAGCTTCTAGTCGTTTCTTCAGCGTGTTGATGATGGTCTTGTTCGTCGACTCCGCTTGTCCATTTGCTTGTGGATATCGTGGAGTTGAAAAACTTAGCTTTATCCCGTATTTGTCGCAGAAATTTTTGAAGTCGAATGAGATGAACTGGGACCCATTGTCGGTCACTATTTCTCGTGGGACTCCGAACCTGCAAATAATGTTTTTCCACACAAAATTGCGTACCTCGATGTCGCGTACCTGAGGCAAAGCTTCTATCTCAACCCATTTTGTGAAGTAGTCTGTCATCACCAACATGTAGACGACGCCTCCAGGTGCAGCTGGGAGTTTTCCTACGATATCCATCCCCCATTTCATAAAAGGCCAAGGGGCTGAGATTGAATTTAGCATACCTGGGGGAAGATGGCAGACTGGCGCGAATCGTTGGCACTTGTCGCACGACTTCACGTGATGTTGTGAGTCGGAGCGCATGGTTGGCCAGTAGTATCCTGCTGTAATTGCTCTGTTCGACAGGCTTCGAGCCCCTGAGTGATTTCCACATTCTTCATAGTGTAGACTCTTGAGAACGTCGTACGCCTCCCGTGGAGTTACGCACCTCAAGTAGGGTCCTGTAAAAGACTTTTTGTATAGCTTACCGTATAAAATGCAGAACTTCGCAGCTTTTGCTTTGATTTTTCTTGCCTCAGCTCTGTCCCCAGGTAAAATGTCGGCTCGCAAATAGTCTAGTAGTGGATCCATCCAATTTCTCCTGTAGTCGACTGGGGCGACTATTTCTGTTGCTTGAATAGTCGGTGTTGTAAGGTGAACGACTGGAATTGACTTTGATCCGCCTGTCGTTGTCGAGCCAAGATAAGCTAGTGCATCTGCACGTGAATTCTCCGACCTGGGTATTTGTTCGATGTTGAATTTGTCGAAGGTCGACTGAAGCTGCTTGGCTTTGGCCAAGTAGGCGGTCATCCTTTGATCTCTTGCTTCATACGACCCGTTTATCTGTCGAACGACTAGTTGTGAGTCGCTGAATACTTGGAGACTTTTGACATTCAGGCTCTTGGCTAGGTCGAGTCCAGCAATTAGTGCTTCGTACTCTGTTTCGTTATTTGTCGCTCGGAATTCGCAATGGATGGATTGCTCAATTATGTCCCCGTGAGGGGATGTGAGTACCAATCCCAGTCCACTTCCTTTTACGTTGCTTGATCCGTCGACCGACAAAGTCCATTTTTCGTCCGACGTTGTCTCTGTTAGAGCTATTAGCTCTTTCTCAGCCTGCAAATTTTCGTTAGGTGTAAAGTCTGCAAGGAAATCGGCTAATACCTGTGATTTTAACGCTGTCCTTGGGTGGTAATTGATGTCGTACTCACTTAGCTCAACAGCCCATTTCGTCAGTCGACCTGAAACTTCAGGCTTATGTAATATATTTTTGAGAGGGTAAGTCGTTAATACCTTGATTGAATGGCACTGGAAGTAAGGCCTCAACTTTCTGGCTGCAACGACCAATGAGAGTGCCAGTTTTTCCAATTGACTGTATCGTGTCTCAGCATCGAGCAGTGCCTTACTTACGTAATAGACTGGATGTTGTCGATCGCCTTCTTCCCTTACCAATACTGCACTGACGGCTGTGGTCGACACGGCTAAGTATAGGAGTAGTGTCTCGTCGTCTTTAGGTTTTGACAGGAGTGGTGGGGAGGCCAAGTATTCCTTAAGGTCTTGCAATGCCTTCTCGCAATCGTCGTTCCATTCGAAGGCCTTGTTTTTCCTCAAGGTGTTGAAAAATGGATGGCATCGCTCAGACGACTTGGAAATGAACCTGTTCAATGCTGCTACTCGACCAGTCAACTTCTGTACGTCTTTAATGCATTTGGGCGACTCGATTTCTTGTATCGATCGGATTTGGTCTGGGTTGGCCTCGACTCCTCTTTGTGTGACTAGGTACCCTAAAAATTTTCCTGATGAGACACCAAAAGAACATTTAGTGGGATTTAATTTCATACCGTACTTGTCGAGGACGTCGAACGACTGCCTGAGGTGGTCTATGTGTTGTTGAGCCACAAGCGATTTAACCAGCATGTCGTCAATGTAGACTTCCATCGTCGAGCCAAGCATTTTAGCGAACATCATATTCACAAGCCGTTGGTAAGTAGCACCTGCATTTTTTAAACCAAACGGCATTACTTTGTAACAGAAGGTACCTCGTTCGGTTACGAAGGCTGTCTTTTCCTGGTCGTCTGGATGCATCAGGATCTGGTTGTAGCCTGAGTAGGCGTCCATGAAGCTGAGTAATTCGTGTCCAGCTGTTGCGTCGACAAGCATGTCGATGTGAGGTAAAGGGAAGGAGTCTTTGGGGCATGCTTTGTTGAGGTCTGTGAAGTCGATGCATACCCGCCACTTGCCATTCTTCTTCTTGACGACCACGACATTGGCTAGCCAATCAGGATACTGGACTTCTTTTACTGAGCCAATGTCGATTAGCTTCTGGATTTCTTCGTTGATGACTTTGTTTCTCTCCGGAGCGAATTTCCTTCGCTTTTGTTTAACTGGTCGATGATCGGGGTCGACCTGTAGTTGGTGCACTATTACCTCCGGATCAATGCCGACCATGTCTGCGTGCGACCATGCAAAGCTGCCTTGTCGTTCTTTTAAGAAGTTGATTAGTTGTTCCCTAACTTCCTTCGACAGTCTCGACCCTATGAATACCTTCCTATCAGGTCGACTTGGGTCGATCGACACTTCGTCGAGATCCTCCATCTTTGGAGCGTTTGGTGTCGACTCGACTTTGGAGTCCTGTAATTGCTATAAAGATTCTTTTTTCTTCTTCATGGCGTTTTGGTAGCATTCTCTAGCTGCTCTCTGCTCTCCTTTAATTTCACGAACTCCCCACCTGGTTGGAAACTTGATCATTTGGTGGTAAGTCGAAGGAATTGCCTTCATTTCATGGATCCAGGGTCTTCCCAGGATTGCGTTGTAGGGCGACTGACAGTCGAGCACCAGGAAGTTGACGTAGAGGTTCACGCCTTCAGCGTAGATGGGTAACACGATTTCCCCCAACGTACTTTTTTGTTCTCCACTGAACCCTGTCAGCATAGTCGTCCGACGGCTCAGCTTTGACTCGTCGACCTGCATTTCTCTCAAGGCACTGTTAAATAAAATATTGCATGAACTGCCATTATCAATTAGAATTCTTTTTGTTAAACAATTTGCAATATGAAGTGAAATAACGAGTGCATCATGGTGAGGAGAAAACAAATCTGATTTGTCTGTCGCCTTGAAGGTGACGGTCTCGTCGACAGTCGACGGATGCTCCCTATTTGGCTGAATTTCTGTATTTAACACTTGTCGTGTATGTCTTTTTGCTGCTGAATAGCTAATACCACTCACTTCAGAGCCTCCTGCAATGAAATTTATCACCCTATCGTGTCGAGGCGGTTCTGGGGGATTGTCGTTTGAATTTGACATTCTTTCGTTACGTCTTGCCAAGGTTTGTTTTCCCTTGTCTGTTAAAAACTCTTGTAGATGCCCTTGTTTTAATAGCTCCGCAACTTCGAATTTGAGGGCGATGCAATCCTCAGTTCGATGACCGTGATCCCCGTGGAACTCGCACCTTAACTTGGCATCTCTATGTTCTGGTAGAGCGTTCATCTTTCTGGGCCATTTCACAGTCTTGCCCATCTCCCTCATAACCGCTACAAGGTCGACTGGTTCGATGCTCAGATTGTACTCGGGTACTTCTGCTCGTGGTCGACTTGTTCTTGGGTTGGCCCTCCTGTATGGTCGACCGTCGCTTGAGCCATCGTCACTCTGTCGAGTTGACCTGTCTCCAGTAGGATAAGGTTCTGACCTTCTGTCGTTCGACCTCCTATCTACTCGATCGTTTCTGCGGTTTGAGTAGTTGTTGGCTCTACCTACGTAGTTAGCTTCATCTTCTTCCCATTTTATTTGGGCCCATGCTTTGGCCAACACATCCTCCATTGTTCTGCATGGATACTTTGTCAATTCTTTATAAAGGTCAGAATCAAACCTGAGGCCCTTTCTGAAGGCGTATATCGCAGTCGCCTGATTGCAATGAGGGATTTGAACCTTCTCCCTGTTGAAACGACCTACATATGTCCTTAAGTTTTCGCCGTGCTTCTGGGTTATAGTGTATAGGTCGTCCGACTGTTTTTCCAGCTTGCGACTACTCGCAAATTGCTCCACGAATGTATCTGTAAGCTGCGCAAAAGAATTGATTGAATTATTAGGTAGGTTAGTGTACCATTGTAGAGCCGGACCATTGAGACTGGACCCAAATGCTTTGCACATGCACGCTTCTCGCAGGTCGCGTGGAATGGCTGCGGTGAACATCCTCTGTTTGTATTGCGCTATGTGGTCGTCTGGATCGGTCGTCCCCTCGTATTGCTTCATGTTTGGGAAGCTGAATTTTTTGGGCATCTCGACCAGCGCTATTGAGTCGACGAAGGGTGAGTCTGCAAAGCTATTCATGTTGCTCCTTTTAATTGGAGCTGGAACGCCAGGGATCCTTTGTATGAGAGCTTCCATTTCTGCAAACCTGCGAGAAAAATCCAGATTAGCCAGAGAGGATAGATCCGGATTTGACTTTACCAGGTTTGGTGTCGACTGGAGCGACACGGGTGTCCCTAGGACATTTTCAGGTTGCCTGCCCGTAACAGGATCTTGCTCGTTGTCGTTTCGAGCCGGCAAATTGTTGAGGTCGATATCGACTCTAGTCGTCTGGGGTGTTTGCTGGGTTTGTCCGACATTTGGATTCACATCAGGTGCTGATGGGCCTGTCGGAGCGTCTCGACCTCGTCGGTCGACCTCTTGTTCAGTGTTGGGGACAGGAACTGGATTCCCCACATCTTCGCTGTCGGGAACAACGCCATCGACAATGGCTCGCAGTTCTTCATTAGTGGCTCGAATAGCAGCGTTTTCAGCTTCCAACAATCGTAACTTCTCTGCGTTTGCTGCTGTTTGAGCTACCAATGCAGCGATCTGCTCTTCAATGGTTGGGGTAGTTCCTTCTCCTGACATCGCTGTCTGTTTGAAAGTATGAAGATTGCGGTTGATATTTGTAGAGTTGCAACGAGCCCCACGGTGGGCGCCAAACTGTAGGGTGTCGACCTACAATCGATATGGATCGGGTTGTATATTGTTAGGCCCAGTGCAACTTGGGTTGAGTTTCCGTGGATCGTGTTGTCGTCTGCTGGATTGACCTGCAAAAGAACTTAGTCGACCGAAATTGATGTTGGTCGTCCGACCTAATAACCTGCAAAATTGAAGAACAGATAAAATAGAATAGCAATAAAAAAGAATAGAAAAGGAATTGATTTAGATTGATAGCCTTAGTTATGCTTGGGCTGAGCAATGATGATCGTGATAATGTGGATTCCGGTGACCGTGATTCTCTTAAGACAGAATTTCAATACGCTTTCTTAAGCTTGTTTTTCTATCCCTCTACTGAAAAGAATGCTTAGCTATTTATAGGAAAACTCTTAGGTAACCGTTCGAAGTAGGTAGGTAGGATAGAGGACTGATTGTGGGCGAGATCCTAGGAGAGATTCTCTCCCCCAAAATCTCGCTGTTAACACCTGACTGACTTGGTCTTTCAAACGACCAAGTCACATTGTTGCTGTCGTCGTTGGGCTCGCTGGACTCTCTAAACTTCGGCCAAAGTTTAGTTTAGTTTGGGCTTTTGCACTCTTGGGCCTACGGGCCATTTTTGGCTACCACAATATGCAACAATTAAGAATCCATAATGAATTAATTTCAAGAATTCTTGATAGTATGTGGTCCAACCATATTGTATCAATCTAAGGCAACAATTGTGAATTGTGATCACCGAATCTCGATTTTTCATACATAAATGTAAGTATGTAACCTATGTATCTCTTTAAAAGATTTCTCCTATGATCTATCAACAGTTGCTCTTGAAGTAGCCAAAAAACAATAAGGCTCACCCGAATTCGCTCTTTACAAATTACAACTTTGTCTTCTAAAGAAATTCATATGCATAACATGGGTCTGGCTACTATACCCATATGGATATGGTAGTATCAAAAATTGAAAACCATTTTTTGGTAGATTTAATCTGAGAGTGGTACTAGATTTTGGTGCTACCATACCTATGTGGATATAATTGCCAAGCCCGCATAACATGGAATTCTCTTCTATAATTTTGTGTTGATGTGTTGCCGAGGTTTCAAATAAGATACGGTGTCGTTTTACAGCAATCTTTTAAGTTAAAAACTTAAAACGCTTGAGCTTTGAGTTTAGAGGATTCGCTTAAAGCATTTACAACGTAATGCTATTTTAAAGTATCAATGCTATAATTTGGTACAAAGTTAAAACCAAAAAAAAAAAAAAAAAAAAAAAAAAATTCTAATACAATGTCAAATAGCTGTTTTAATTACAAAAATACCATTTTATAATTGCATTGAATGGATGAATTATTATTATCTTTTATAATTTTAAATAATAAAAATATTATATAAATTGAATATATTAATTATATTTGTTGATTTTTTTATAATTTTAAATAATATAAAAATAAAAAATAGCATTTTAATTAGAACTAGTCTTAGAAAATACATTATACATACCACCGAACCGGGTTTGTATACGAGTATTCATACTCATTTCGTCGGCAACCACTAACCAGAAACTATTGGCTTCAGCTTCAAAAAAAAGAATAATAATGGCTTCTTCAATTGCAGAAACATGGATACAAACATTGTCATGGCTGTATCTCCAGACGTCACAGCCAGAGAATTTTAAAGTAAGCTGTACCTTCACTTTCTCTTTAATTTTTTTTTTCTCTTAGTTTTGTATTTGAAAAAAAAAAAAAAAAAAACCGCCAACAAATCTTAAGTCTATGGAAAAAATGCACAAATGTCGTGAATGGCTTCAATTCAAACCTTTCAGCTTTGAGAAAGCTCATTTTTCTGCAGTGCTTTGGTTTTCTCGGGCACAATCAACTATGCAGCTGTTGCAGCATCAAGTGTTCGCTCATTTTCTGTACTGTTATGATTCTCTGTCTCAAATTCCAATCACTGTAAGCTTCATTTCTACTTTTGGTGTTACTTTGGTTAATTTGTTTGACAAACTTTGAAAGCAATTAATGAGTTCATGAACGATTAATTTCTTTGATACTGCACATAAGGACGTCTCTCTCTCTCTACACCCACACATAAATATGTAAAGCAGTAGTTAACAATTTGTTTCATCATCTTAATCTTTTGGCACGAATCCACCTTTTCACTTTAATTGCACTTCGCTTTCTACATGATTCTGCCATGAAGCTTGGAACTTTGATGGAGCTAATGATCATGAAATAGAATATAGGTTTCGTAAATCATGATATTATGAGAAGGGTGTGATTTAGCTAGGTTTTAATGACAACTACGGGGCTTGATACTATGTGGTTATGTTGATCAATCCATTTGAGATAACCATAGATCATGCCAGGAGCATTTCCGTCAATCTCTACACTCAAAACAAAACCCTGCTTCTGGTATTTATCAGTGAATGTTAGAGTGCTAGGCTCTGTTCTAATTCTCATTCCATTTGGGAAGTCCAAATTTGCATGGTAAACTGCTTCCTTTTCTCCCACGTTTGTAACAACCCTGCTGAAGTTTTTTACCGTTTCATTTGTAAATATGGCGACAAAAGAAGGATAATTTAGGTCAGTAGATACTTGGCTGCAATTCCATTTACTTTGTCGAAGGACAATTTTCATCTGCTTTTCATTGTAGCCAATGCCACAAAGGAACTCAACATAATCCTGGAAATTGATGTCATAGATGAGTCCAGGGTCCATGGCTTTGTTTGGGTTGATATGGCCTGCCCCAAATTCTAGAGGTGTGGCAGGAAGGCCAGTGTTTTGATCTTTCAAAATGGTACCAGTGTTGTCGATGGTATATGCAGTGGTCATTATGGCTGATCGGACTGCTGCTGGGCTCCAGTCTTTGTGGACAGCTTTTAGTAAAGCTGCAACTCCAGCGACATGGGGTGCTGCCATTGATGTGCCCGAGTATAGTGCATAATCTGTAACCAAATCATAGTTGCCAATTTCCATGTATGGAATGTTGGGTGCTACTGCTGCCAGCACATCAACTCCTGGGGCCAAAATATCTGGTTTTAGAATTCCTGGGCTGATTGGGTCTGGTCCTCTTGAAGAGAAAGAGGCCACTTGTGGTGCCGGTTTTGTACCAAACTCTGTCAACACGAATTTCATTCTTTTCAACATCGGTTTTTTCCACCCTGTCACATACTCTCTAATCAAAATTCCATAAGAAGTTGGTAAAGTAAGGCTGGGAATAGAGTAATCTTCTGCATCTAAATCTGACGTGTCTGTCAAGAAGATTGCTGCATATGCACCTACCCTGTTAACCTCCATCATTTGGCCATAAACATCGATTGTGCCATTACCATTATCACAGAGGATAACCTTTCCAGAAACCTCATCTGGATTTAATGCTCCCATGTTGCATGTTGTTTTGTTTACATTGCCTTTGCCATAGTACAAAGGTGCATCAACAATGTAAATACTCTCGGGATAGTATGATATTCCTTTAAACGTCATTCCATTATCTAGAGTAATTGTTGCATGGAAACTCCGATCAAGGGTGCCAGCTCCTACAGTCGTGATCCATGGTGCTCCGTTATGTATTGTCTGGTGACCTCCATCATTACCTGCAGCACAGACTACAACAGTTCCTTTCTGGATTGCTGAAAGAGAACTAATGGCAATGACATCCTTAAAAAACGGTGTCTGGTCAAATCCAAGAGACAGTGACATGATATCAACCCCATCGGCAATTGCTTGGTCCATGCCAGCAAGTACATCACTTGCTGCGCTCTTTACAGTATCTGTTGCCCAGAGTACCTTGTACATGGCAATATGTGCTCGTGGTGCTACTCCTCTTGCTGTGCCTCTTGCATATCCAAATTGACTTACACCGAGTACATGGTTGCCTGCAGCTGTGGATGATGTGTGGGTCCCGTGACCAAAGAAATCTCTTGCTGAGTCATAGTCTGATTCCGAGGAGATATTTCTACCTGCAGCCTGCAATCCTTTGCTAAACGATCGAGCACCAATGAGCTTCTTATTGCAGGCAGAAGGGCTAAAATCTGTGCCATTCTCACACTGGCCCTTCCATCGTTCAGGCACTGGTGGCATTCCATTGTCACTGAAACTGTCACTCTCTGGCCAAATTCCCGTATCAATAATTCCTATAATTATTCCCTCACCATATGATGCAGCTGGCCATAAACCAGATTTGCTTTTTAGTCCAAGAAACTTTGGGGAGTGGGTAGTGAATAGCTTGCCAAAGGACTCTGGGTATGTGGCTAGGTGAGCTGGAGATTTCTCAATTTCAGAGAGTTGCAAGGCTGTAAGCCTGGCACTGAAACCATGAATGACATGGTTATATGAGTACAACAGCATTTCTTCGTCATTAGCTGGATATGACAACGATTTTAGGACTGACCGATGCCATGACTCATGGGTTAAGAAAGACGCAGGCCTGTGAGAATGGTCCATGTGGATGATGTAAGTCTGGTAGTGTTCAACTTTTGATGCTGAAATACTGATACTCAGTAACAATAACAATAGACAAGGCAATGCATGATGTAAAATCTGACCGGGGAAACATATTTCTTTGGTCATGTTTGGGTAGGTGAGGAGATTATGAGGAGATAATGGGAACTGGAGAATTTATAGTGCCATATAAAGAAGTTATTGGGCATCCTTCATTATTAAATAACATTAACTCCCTTGTCATTTGTGTTTTATTTTTCCTATAGTAAGTTCATAAATAAATCCATTTTAAACTTTAGAAAAACTTAGAATATGTTTTGTTGCTTCTGTTAGTTTTGATGATATTAATCTATTTTTCGCTCATACAGAAATGGAATTGATATTCTAGAGGAAACTCTTTGTAGGTTGTGATTAAGTTCTGTTTTCTCCATTTTTGCTTAACTTTTTCATGGGGGCCACTTGATCGACTGTCAAAAACCAAGTTAAACAATGTTCCTTATGGAAACCTAGGAGTGAACTATTCAATATATGGTCGGAGAAAACTAGTTGGTTCATTTTGGCTTTGACGTTAAAGCTCATTTTATGACATTTGCCTATGAAGATGCATTGGTCTTGTAAGAATACCCAGCATAGGGATATGCTTAATTTATATAGTATATTTCCAGATTTCTGGTAGTACACAATTGTTGTTAGATATTTATGATATTCAGATTTTGACTCATCATTTTTCAGATTATTATACCGAAGTAAAGTAGGTTGTAACCTCCTTTTACATTGGTATCTTGCCTAATGACATCTTGTCGGTTTTATGATTTATCAATATGCCCTTGATTTCAAGTCCCTTTTAACTATAACTTTTACTTTTTTACAAAGCTGAATATGCAGATTAATTGGTCCATGATAAGCTCCCTGTCGTCATCTTAATGGACTACATGAGGTTCTAAAGCTTTCTTAATGGACTACATGAAGTTCCAAAGCTTGGCATGATGTAATGCAGAATTATCACAAAGATGCAAGCTGACTTCAATCTTTTAACTTATGGCTTTCTTTCTCCATTAAAAGGTACACTTAACTATTTCTAGTGTCAGCATTGTGAGTTTGGATTCATCTCTGCTGAATGTGGCCTGCAGTATAAAATAATCAGACCTTGTTGGGATTTTTCTAAATGTTTTATACTAGCTGTCTCCTAACCTAAAATAAGATGAAGACTCTAGTCTGGACAAAGTCATGGAGACATTGACTTCCTCAACTTGTGCTTGATGGAAGTAATGGAGGTTGCATGTAAATTACTAAATATTCCCAACTAGTTTTTTTCTGGAATTATTTGAATTATTCTTTGGAGTTTGATGTGGCTTCTGATTTTCAGAGTTCAAATTAAGAAATATACACAATATAGCAGACACCCCAGAGTTTACCTTTAACCCTCTGGTTGTTTTGTTATTAAATAGAGAGACAGCGGTTGGATCATCCACGATTAACTTTGATTTGGCTCTTATAAAATTGCTTTGAATGACATGACGTTGCCTAGATTAATAGAAATGAAATTATTCCACCATTTTTTAGTTTACTGCATATCAAGTTGGCACAATCACTATTAGGGGATTAAAGAAACAACATTAGAAAACTTAGATTAATAGAAAAGATATTCAGAAGAAATAGAAAGAACAGTGATTAGAGATAGGCTGTCATGGTATGAATATTTCTTTCGTTCTTATACTAAAAACATTTACTTGGCTGATATGTTAAGACTTGAATGTTTTTTCTTGTAATTAAAAAAAAAATAAAAAATGATTGATGTTGTCCCTTGTTTCTCTTTAATATCTCTTAAATTCTGTTCTATGCCATATGTTGTTCTGAGATATCAATGCTTGGTAGTGATTAGTGAGAAGCACATTAGTGCAGGCTGTAAGTGGACATATCTTTGTTTTGAGCTATGACTTACATTTGAATCTCTTATATAAACTATGTTGTAGCCTGCTGTATTTTATAATTACACATCCAATTAGAGTTCACATCTTTGGCAGGCACATCTGATCTTATCTAGCTCTTTAATTACTTATTAGATATCAAACATGAAAACACTGAAGAAAGACAATTTATTCATAAAGAATCCAACTAATTAAGTTAAATTATCGACGTAATTAATATAATTTCTCTCCTTTCTTGTTGATTCAAATAAATTCCTCTTAATCTATCCAAAGACATTACCTTGATTTTAATGGTACTTTTAACTTTTGTTCACAAAGTGACACAAAAAAAGAATAAAATAATATAAAATTTAAAACCCAACTTCAATTTAGGTAGAGAGATCGTTTAAGACGATTTTTTCTTCCTTTTTATCTTTTCATTTTACATAATTTATGAAAGATGTTGGAAGAACCAAATTCTACCCATGTAATAGTTTGGCTTCACTTATAATATCAATATCATCAATTTTTAAAATGACTTTGAAATTTGTCTAAAAAAAAAATTAAAATTTTCGGTATCAAAAAATTGATTGCCTGTTAAGGAAGTTACAATGTTCAGTCATATGTCCTTATAAATTACACCCTTACTAAGTTTGTAATCATTTCTGTGAATAAGAAAAATTTTAGAGAAGCTACCATGTATCAGGCAAATGTATCACACAGCACATGGATTTTTTTTTTCCTCTATAAATACCAACATATGAAGATCAGTGATGCCTTATAAATGGCAAAAAATTACATCCTTACTAAGTTTGTAATCATTTCTGTGCTGCACATGTATCACAATTCACATGTTTGATGCATCTTTGACTCTGATTTTGATATGTGGAAGAAGGTGTGAAAAAAAAAATCAGAGTCAATTATGCACCATACATCATCATGAGACTCAAATTTTTTCCAAAATGCACATGGAAAGAAAATGTCTTCTTATTGATGTAACTTCAATGAATGTGACTTTGAAATTATTTTTTGTTTAAAAGTGATTGTCCTATTAGATGTTCAGCATATAGATAATTAAGTTAATTAAATGGCTAGCCGGCGCCTCTAATTCTCTTGATATTTTCCACACAACAGTTGCTTGCGTTTACTTCTATATATATAAGCACGTCATAGACCCCAATCTTGCCCAAAGCTAATTCTTGGCTGTGAAAGAAAAAAAAAATGTGGTCTGATAATGGGGTTACTCATCTATACCTCCTCCTCCTCATTGCTTGTTTTATGTTTGCTCTCCATGTTAACTCAGTTTCAGTTGAGAGATCTACACACATAATTCACATGGACCTATCCTCCATGCCCAAAACTTTCACTAGCCTTCAAAACTGGCACTCCTCCATCATTGATTCCCTCAAGCCTACAAACACTCCCTCTTCAAATGGCCCTCACTCGTCTCCAGCTCTTGTATATTCTTACGAAAATGCAGCTCATGGTTTTAGTGCCATTTTATCTCAACAGGAACTGGAAACTCTAAAGAAGTTGCCAGGTTTCGTCTCAGCTTATAGTGATAAGAATGTCACACTTGACACCACCCATACCCCTGAATTCCTCTCCCTCAATATTGTCTCTGGGCTGTGGCCGGCTTCGAATTATGGTGAAGATGTCATCGTGGGTGTCATTGACACCGGAGTCTGGCCGGAGAGTGATAGCTACAAAGATTTTGGCTTGAAAGCCATTCCAGCCAGGTGGAAAGGCATATGTGAATCTGGACAAGAGTTCGATTCCTCTCTGTGCAACTTAAAGCTTATAGGAGCTAGATATTTCAACAAGGGTATTGTAGCAGCAAATCCTGGCATTAATATTAGCATGAATTCTGCTAGAGACACTCAGGGACATGGAACACACACATCCTCAACTGTTGCAGGAAATTATGTGAGTGATGTTTCCTTCTTTGGCTATGCTAAAGGTACAGCAAGAGGCTTGGCACCACGTGCCAGGTTGGCCATGTACAAGGTCATCTTTGATGAAGGGCGCTATGCCTCTGACGTTCTTGCTGGTATGGACCAGGCCATTGCTGATGGCGTCAATGTAATTTCCATATCAATGGGATTTGATGGAGTACCATTGTATGAGGATCCCGTAGCAGTAGCCTCATTTGCCGCTATGGAGAAGGGTGTGATGGTCTCATCTTCAGCAGGAAATGACGGGCCCTCTCTGGGGACCTTGCACAATGGGATCCCATGGGTATTGACTGTTGCTGCTGGCACCATTGATCGGTCATTTGCTGGCACTGTAACTCTGGGGAATGGGCAAACCATCGTTGGATGGACCATGTTCCCAGCTAGCGCTTACGTAGAAAACGTGCCGTTGGTGTATAACAAGACTTACTCAGCATGCAACTCAAGTAAATTGTTATCTAAAGCCCCACTTGATGCCATCATCGTATGTGAGGAAACTGGGTTTTTTGAAGATCAATTAGATCTTATCTGTGCATCCAACTTCCGTGGAGCTATATTTGTTTCGAAAGAAGCTGAATTAGGTGGTGTAAATTGTCCTGGAGTTGTGATTAGCCCTGAGGATGCACCTGCTGTTCTCAACTATGCCAAAATTGGTAATAGATCTTTCGCAAGCATCAAGTTCCAACAAACAGTTCTGGGCATAAAACCTGCACCAGCCGTGGCTTCCTACACTTCTAGAGGTCCTTCACCAAGCTATCCAGGCATCTTAAAGCCCGATGTAATGGCACCGGGGTCACTAGTTTTGGCTTCTTGGTTTCCACATGATTATACAGCCCAAATTGGTTCAAATGTACTCTTGTCCAGTGACTACAACATGATTTCTGGGACATCAATGGCCTGCCCGCATGCCTCTGGTGTGGCTGCACTCCTTAAAGGCGCACACCCAGAATGGAGCGTTGCCGCTATAAGGTCTGCCATGATGACCACAGCAAACCCATTGGATAACACTCTCAATCCAATTCGGGACAATGGTCTTAATTTTACAATTGCTTCACCCTTAGCGATGGGAGCAGGGCAAGTTGATCCAAATCGAGCACTTGACCCGGGTTTGATTTATGATGCTACCCCACAAGACTATGTGGATCTCCTGTGCGCTATGAATTTCACCAAAAATCAAATTTTAGCCATCACTAGATCAAACAGTTACAGTTGCTCAAGCCCCTCTGCTGATCTTAATTACCCTTCCTTCATAGCTTTGTACAATAACAAAACAGCATCATATGTTCAGACATTTAACAGGACCGTGACCAATGTGGGAGAAGGAACCGCGACTTACAAGGCCACGGTCACCGCTCCTAAGGGTTCCACAGTTGTAGTCTTACCAGAGAAGCTGGTCTTTGAAAAGAAATATGAAAAGCAGAGCTACACTCTCACTATAAAGTACACAAAGGACGACGAAGAAAACGTGTCATTTGGAGCACTTGTTTGGATTGAAGAAAGTGGGAAGTTCACTGTGAGGAGCCCTATTGCAGTGTCTCCTTTTCTGACTTCTGTGTAATTTGTGCTAATTCTATATGATAATGTCCTAATCAGAAAAATTAATCAACATCCATATAAATTCAGAATATGATAATCTTTATTGCGTTTGGAACTTACGATAAATGAATAATATTATTTAGCAATGTTGATTTATGTTCTTATGTTTTTTTATATTTTTATTTTTTTGCTTTTAAAAGGGACCCACCCCATTGACAATGTCAATGAAGACAACGAGGAAAGCATTGTCTTCCATATTTGTTGTTCTGTTGCCAATGCTTGGAAGCTGCAGTTTGTACGATTTGAAGTTTTGAAGGATGTGTCACGTGTGGCTTGGCTTGGCTTGTAAGGATCATATCTATAAAGATAATAGAATACTAGAAACTTGTGGTTTTTGTTTTGAGCCACCAAATGGAAGCAAGTGAACATCGACCTATCACCTATATGCATTAATGTCGGTATCTGATGTCTGTTTTGGATAACTTGTAAATTACATGAAGATATTTAATTATTTATTCGAACAAATTTATCAACATGATACGTGAAAGCTTTGTATTTGATTAAAATTTAAAAGTATCTAGACATATTTGATTAAAAGTATTTACACATGTTTACCTGGTTGAATTCTGAAATTTCTATTAAAAACTTATATCAACCATAGATCGACGAGTTTAGGGTTTGGGCAAATGACTCTCAAGTCAGCGGTTTGAATCTTACCGATGACAAAAGCTTCAAAAAAAGCTTCAAAATAAATACCAGTAGATAAATAGATACAGACAAAAATAAAAAACTTATATCAACCAAAAAATAAAGTCATATGTCACATTATTTAGACTTTAATTTAAACAAAAAAATAGAAAATACAAATGGATAGTGTTTGATTTAAAGTTTAAAATGTTCATGGGACCCGGTATTATTAACATCTACATCATTGAAATTATAAGTTCGAATCATATTTTCTCCCAAGTCTCGAATTATTTGTAATTGTTAAATATATATATATATATTATCAATATTAAAAAAAATGTTAAAATGATTCTTTTTTGTAAAAACAGCAACTTAATTCCAAAACTAACCTATTGACAAAAATATTAAAGTTAAAATGAAAACTAACTTCTCTATTTTTCAAGATGTAAAATTTTAAATGAAAACAAGAAATTGTATTATATGTTTCCAATTTCTGAAAAGAAGAACAATGAATTTATATTTGCCAAATATGTTGAAAACTTATTTCCAGCATGGATTAATATCGTGTAAGGTTAAATTTACAATTTTGTTTCTCAATTTTAACACAAAAAAAAAAAAAAAAAAAAAAAAAAAAAAACAAAAACAAATAAATAAATAAAAATAAAATAACTTACTTAATCTAAGTTGTTTGATAACTTTTTTTCTGAAAAAGAATCTTACGATAGTAAATAAATAATATCACTTCCACTCTTATTTTCTTGAATTGAGATTTGAGAGTGTTAAAAAAGTGAACGAAAAAAAAATGAAAATTTTATTTTTATTGGATGTTTACTGGAAAATGGTAATAGAAAACGATAGCAAAGCACCCAAAGTCTATCAATTTGTCTGTTCTTTTTTCTTGACAACCAAATCGATGCCTTTTCTGATAGGAATAATCTAATGCATGATTCCGGACAGTGATTGATAATCAACAATCACCGGAATCATGCATAAGATTATTCCTGTCATTCTCATGCCATTAACATTTCTCACATCCTATCAGAAAAAGAAAATTGTTATAGCAAGATATGGTTAGCATTTAGAAGGTTGCAATAAATCTTTTTCCATCAACAGAAAAAAGTGGCAGTTCTTTTCAAAACTTCAATACAATTTTCGTATCACTTTTAGTGACCAAATCCGTGGAATGCAGATCAGATACTCTGTTTTTACGGTGGGAGATTGGCGGCCTTTATTTTACATGAATGGCAATATGGCATCAACCATTCATTCTACAAGAAACCCATTAATTAGGGTACCTTTAAAATTGTTATAGCAACC
>CATOZR010000088.1:0-14637 GCA_954870605.1 Acer campestre
CTTGTCCAGAAGCTATGTTTTCAATAGACACTATCGAAAACTCAACGTTGAGATTTAATATCCAATTACCTCAAAACATACATATGATGATATTATACTCTCATTTGATAAATGGAGCCACGATGTCCATATCTATAAATGAAGTCCTCTATCGATTAACAAATGAATATCACCAAACTATCGAGGATAGACTATGCGATATAATCGTAATCATTGATAGCTCAAATGATATCACGTGCAACCATAAGTCCATCATTTATCTCAGGATTAAGATAGACTCTCCGATTGTCCTGATAATGAAATTACTTTTATCTACTGACGATTATAGATAAAGTATTTCATTGTGATCCTGTTTAATGCACCCAGTGCACTAGATTCTTTTGCTCGAAGACACTCCGATGATTTTAGACTCATCATATCTCATTTGATCCACTCAAATGCTAGCAAAAGAATTCTACAACTTTAACAAGATAAAGGTGCCCAACCTTTAACTTAAGTTGTGAACAATATTCAAGACTAACTAAAGAATTGTGTCTACCACATACATATCCAGATGTACGAACAATTCTTCTTTTCTCATAGTCTTTAGACCTTATGATTATTTACTTTGACAATTATTAAACTATAAATGCTATAAGATTTGTTTAAAACAGAAATCACTTTATTAATATGAAAAAGATTGTTAATTACATTATTACACTCTTGCTATTGAGCATAATCCTAACACCCTCAACCTTTTTCCCAAGCTTGGGAAGGCCTCTAACAACATTCAATCTATCAAGGACTTTCAAGTCTCTATAGTTCATATGGCCAAGTCTTTGGTGCCACACTTCAACTTGCTCACTAGTGGACAAGTTACAAGAGATTAGATTTGACTCAAGACAATAACAATTGTCACTTGATCTCTTGCCGTTCAACAAAACTTGCCCATTTTCTTTAAGAATAGAGCAATCAATTTTGCCAAACATAACCGAAAGCCCTTCATCACTTAAGTGTGATATGCTAATAAGATTGGCTTGCAAGCCATCTACATAAAGAGCATTGGGCAAGGAGGGCAACCCGGGAATAGATATGTTACCTTTCCCTATAACGTTTTTCTTAGACCCATCACCAAAGGTGACGAATCCACCATCCTCCATTACAAGAGTTTTGAAGAAACTCTTGTTTCCGGTCATGTGCCTATAACACCCACTATCAAGGTACCAAGTGTTGGAGGCATTTGCTTTCAAGGCAACTTGGGCCACAAAGCAATAATAATCATCATTCCTATTTAATCTAGGTGAAACAAAGTCATTCCTAGGAGCCATTGGTCCATTGTCTCTAAATTTCCTAGGAGCATGCATTGTGGCTCTTCTAAGCACATTTTTCTCAATCATGCTATCTCTTCTACACAATTAGGCCTAATGTGGCCTTCAATACCACAAAAATGGCAAGTAGGAGAGAAATAAGGATTCATACCATAGCCTTGTGCAAGCATTTGTGGCCTCCTTCTATTTTGAGTTGCTCTTGGGTGTTGAGGCAACTCTCTCCTTTGTTGTTGAGCAAGATTGACATGTCTCCTCGGTTGAGCATGAAAGACCCCATGTTGAGCTTATGGGATCCTTTGTTGTGGAGGTCTTGGTTGAGGAGGTCTAGCTTGAGGAGCTCTAGCTTGAGGAGCTCTAGCTTGTGGTGGAGCTCTTGTTGGAATCCTTGCTTGTGCTTGCTTGGAGGATTCACCAACTTCAACCCACTTAGTTGAATGTTGTGGGGTTTGAGCACTTTCAACTTCTTTGCTCTTAACAAAAGTTGTCTTCTTCAAAGGTGTGGCTTCCACTTCTTCCACATATCCTAACCCCTTTTTGTCACAAGGACTCTTCCCACAAGAAAGCATTTTGTCAAGCTTCTCGGTTCCGGAATTCATCTTAGCCATCAAACCTCTTGCTTCCATGAGCTCTTTCCTCAAGCTTTCTTCATTCTTCTTAGCCAAGACTAGCTTCATCTTTAAACCTTCTTCCATCTCTTTAGCTCTACTCATTTCCTTGCTCAAATGAGTTACCTTGGAAGACAATTCAAGCTTCTCCTCTTTCAACTTTTGAATTTCCTTCTTCTTCTTTGATCTTGAGTTATGAAAGAATCTCATGAAGTCATCATAATCCATTTCTTCATCAAACTCAAAATTTGAGCTAGAAGAGTTGCTTTCACCATTTGAGTCACTTTCTTCTTGCTTGTCCTCTTCTTCTTCTTTGTCGCTCACAACTTCATTGCTATTGTGAGAAGATGAGAAAGCAATGAAGTTGGCAACTTGGTCTTCATCATCATCCGAAGACTTGTCTTCCTCTTCTAGGTCATCACTATCACTCCATGTCACCGCCATGGCTTTTCCCCTCTTCTTCTTCAAGTTAGCACATTCGGGAGCAATGTGTCCAAAGCCACTACACTCATAGCATTGGACACCCTTCTTGTGGTCCTTCTCTTGAGTTTGCTCCATTTTCTTGAAGGGAGCCTTCTTCTTCACAAACTTTCCCTTGGAGCCAAACCCTTTCTTTTCAAACCTCATAAATTGCTTGAACTTCTTTGCCATTAAAGCAATTTCTTCATCCGAGTCTTCTTCATCATTTTCTACCTTGATGCTTTTCAAGGCAAGACTCTTTTGTTTCTTTGGAGGTGTAGATGTAGGACCCTTCCTAGATTCATAGGCCAAAAGCCTTCCCATAACTTCACTTGGCTTCATCTTTGAGTAATCACTATTCTCTTCCAACGCCGTCACCTTAGATTCAAACCTCTCGGGAAGCGACCTCATGATCTTTTGCTTGATTCTTCTATCCGAGTAGGGATCACCAAGTTGGTGACTTTGGTTCACTATATCCATAAGCTTCACTTGGAAGTCATTGAAGCACTCATCCTCCTCCATCCTTATGGTCTCAAATTGTGTTTGGAGAACTTGAAGCTTGGAGTCCTTTACCACCTCGATTCCTTCATGAGCCGTCTCCAATATATCCCAAGCTTCCTTTGCTATCCTTGTAGTTTGGATGAGTTTGTATTGATTGTCATCCATGGCACATAGAATTGCATGCATGGCTTTGTTGTTCCATTTCGAAGCCTCAAACTCTTGGGGGGTCCATTGTGCCTTTGGCTTGGGAACTTCCTCTCCACCTCCCGTAGGAGTCATCATAGGTGGCGTGTACCCATCTTCAATCGCCATCCATGCTCGATCATGAATTTGGCACACATATGCTTCCATTTTGCCTTTCCATGATACGTAATTGACTCCGGTAAGCAAGGGAGGTCTTGTGCTAGAGGCACCCTCGCCTCCAATACCATTTCCACTCATAGTGTTTGGGTGAGAATGATATGAATGCACACAAACAAGCGAAACAAAAACAAACAAATGCAAGGAACTCAAACAAGAGCAAGGGATCTCCTAATTATGTTAAGGAACCCGCTCTGATACCAATTGAAAATAAATATAAACGAGTCCTAATATAATCTAGAGGGGGGGTGAATAGATTTTAATCCCTTGTTACCAATTTTTCGAGATTAATCAAGATTACAAAATAACCTCAACTAGTCAATAAATGAAATCATGTGTAGAGAATGCGGAAAGTAAATAACACATGATTTTTACGTGGAAACCCACATGGGGAAAAACCACGGGCTGTTTAGTGCGCCACACTAGAACCTCAATCCATTACTTGCAAATACGATTACAATCTAGGTTGACCGCATCACACCTAAGATTACTAATCCGTCTTTGCTACCCACGGGCCTTTAGAAGTGAACCTAGTTCATGCTTGCAAACTACCAACAAGGCAAATACAAGACTTGACTCTAAATGAAGAGATAAAACAACCTAGTGTGAATATGTGTAATATTCAAGATGCTCAAAATGCAAGGTTAGACATTTTAGCTTATCTAGGCATGGATGAACATGTTAGACATTCCTAAATATCATCTCACTAAGTGGCATGCATAAAACATAACAAAATAGACAAACAAAGTCCTATATGCAATATCTACCACAATACAACTCACAAAACACAATAACACAATCTTGAACCTAAGTCAAGTCATAAAGGAGCAATCTTGAACCTAGTCAAGTAATAAATGAGCAATCTTGTAGAGAAAGAAACATGTGAAGTGATGCAAAGATGTTCTAACTACAAGTCATGTGAGCAAGCATGAAAACCCTATGAGAATCAAACTAGAACATGCTAGATGATGAATGAAGCATACAAGAATGATGGGTTTTGATGTTTTGAGAGATAAAAAAGTGTTCTTGATACCTTAGCTTAGAAGCAACTTAGAAGCTCTCAAAAGATGAAATTTTTGCTGTCTTGAAAAACATACAAGAGAGAAGACATCATATATATAGGAACCTTAAATGAAACTACGTAGTTTTGGAGATATATAAAACCATAAATGAAACTACGTAGTTTTGGAAAGAAAACTTAGTTTTCTCGTCAAAAAAGCGACTTTAGAAGTGACTTGGATGGAAGTCACTTCTAAGGTCACATATGTCTCGGTACAGGTGGTCAAAAAGTTACTTTAAAAGAGACTTTGATAGAAGTCGCTTAGAAGGTCGCATTTGTCTCGGTACAGGGGGTCAAAAAGTGACTTTAAAAGAGACTTTGATAGAAGTCACTTCTAAGGTCGCATTTGTCTTGGGTAAACAAAGTGCAATAGTGCAACAGCTCCAGATTCGAGCATCCCGAAACATGACCAAACTGTAGGGAAAAATTGTACCCGCAGCGGAAGCGAGACTAAAAATAGTTTGAGTAGCTTTAAAATTTTTTCCAATTTTATGAACCTTAAACCCTTTTGATTAATTAAAGATATATAAAAATAAACAAAAGATTAATACCTCTTGTCGCGTGATCCGATTGACTTGCGTCGATGGTATTCCGCAAGATCTTCAATCCTAGCACGAACGTGGATCACCTAGGAGCGTGGTCTCCCTTTCTTTGAATTGCAAACCTGTGATTGGATTAAACAAACTTTTCTTGATTCGTTAGTCCCAAAAACAATCTAAAGAAACCTAAGATTATTCCGGTCACTTTTGAGTTCTCAATCTTATGATCGAAACTCGCGTGAACCTAGATCGATACAGTATTCACAAGCTTATTGATGAATAAGCAACTAGAATACAATCAAAGAATAATCTATGTTCCATTTGTTTTTAGTAGAATAATAGATCACTAACTATGAGTTGAGAAGAAGAAGAAGAAGAAAATTCTGCACTCAAGCCTTAGAGAGGTGGCCGAATTCTATAAGTGGCCTTATATAGGTGGCCGAATTTCTTCTCCTTTTTACCCTAGGGTGACCGAAATCATTCCCCAAAATTCACTAGGGTTGCCGCAAATCCTCCTACAAAAAAGGAGTATGTTTTGCACCCTACTTCCTATTTTGTTTAAGATTTCCAAACCCTAATCCAACTCAATAATCTTTTATTCCTTATTTGACTAAAATAAAAAGACTTCCTATTTGATTAAATAAATAAAATTAATTATTTATTTCCTTGTCAAACAAGTCTTTCTATTTAATTATACTACTACCAATAGTATACAAATAGGAATCATATTTCCTATTTAGAAAAGATTTGTTACTTAATTAAACAATTAATTAATTAATTAATTAATTATTATTTAATTAAATAATGAAACAAAATAATATTAAATGCTATTATAGCATCTTGCCGCCCCACATGTATAATTGGGCCAAATATTATTTTCTCATTTCATTTAATCCTTTGGACTTTAAATAAAAAGGCCCACATGTGAACTAGACCCATTCTTACTAAAAGAAACAAGCCCACATGTCATCCATTAATATATAAATATAATTGTGCAGCCCATTACATAAATAATGTGCAAATTATATTCTTAATATATTAAATTGCAATTCTAGATGGACCCTAAATTGGTCCGGTAGAATATATCAAGTGATCCATGCAAGTCCGTGTGGATTGGGGATCTTGGCGGGCTATCTAAATTTAAGCTCCAATAGACATAACCTAATCACAATCAACAAATGATTCACTTAGGTCCGATCCATTAATTTTAACTCATTCCACTAAAAAGCTAAAATTGAACTCTTAAATAAAGACAGAAAAGGAAGATGCTTCCTCATTCATACCCTAGACAATCATATTGGAGATAGTGTATCCTCGTGATTAATATCAGTAATCGCCAAGAGTTCATAGACCGCCTATAACTCTCCAAGTTACCATATTTACTCATATGACCACGTTTTGAACTTGGATATTGTGACTTGAGCAGAAGCCATGTTTTCAATAGACACTATTGAAAACTCAACGTTGAGATTTAATATCCAATTACCTCAAAACATCCATATGATGATATTATACTCTCATTTAATAAATGGAGCCACGATTTCCATATCTATAAATGAAGTCCTCTATCGATTAACAAATGAATATCACCAAACTATCGAGGATAGACTATGCGATATAATCGTACTCATTGATAGCTCAAATGATATCACCTGCAACCATAAGTCGATCATTTATCTCAGGATTAAGATAGACTCTCCGATTGTCCTGATAATGAAATTACTTTTATCTACTGACGGTTATAGATAAAGAATTTCATTGTGATCCTGTTCAATGCACCCAGTGCACTAGATTCTTTTGCTCGAAGACACTCCGATGATTTTAGACTCATCATATCTCATTTGATCCCACTCAAATGCTAGCAAAAGAATTCTACAACTTTAACAAGATAAAGGTGCCCAACCTTTAACTTAAGTTGTGAACGATATTCAAGACTAACTAAAGAATTGTGTCTACCACATACGTTTCCAGATGTATGAACAATTCTTGTTTTCTCATAGTCTTTAGACCTTATGATTATTTACTTTAACAATTATTAAACTATAAATGCTATAATATTTGTTTAAAACAGAAATCACTTTATTAATATGAAAAAGATTGTTAATTACACTATTACACTCTTGCTATTGAGCATAATCCTAACACAAACAGCAAAGAGGTGCAAGTGAAAAATGATATGTGAAGAGAATGCACACAAAGGCAAAGCATACATATGCAACCATTTGAAGTGAGTGTGTGCAACCTAAATCTCTTCAAATAAAGAAGTCAAGATCAAGTAGCTACCTTTCCTGAAGCTCTTGAAATCCACAATTAGGTCCTTAAGCATTTGATTAGAATTTCTTCAATTCTAAACTACCCTTACAAGATTAAACCCCATTGTGATTTTGTCAACAAAATTAGCCAATTAAAAAGTGAGGCACTTACACTTGTAACTACATTTACATCCGTGGTAATTACATTTACGGGTGTAGTAACTAGTTTTACAGTGTGGTAACTACACCGTTTAGCCCAATGACCAAAAAGGCGATCTTGGAGTGACCTCAAGTAGATCACTCCAAGGTCACAATTTTCACGGGGTCTGATTGATGTTCAATGGTGTTGAGGTTGTAACTACTTTTATGGCTTCGGTAACTAATATTACAGCTTCGGTAACTAATATTATGGCTTTGGTAACTAGTTTTTTGGTGAGATAACTACTTAAGTGTTTCTTGCACAAAAACATCACGTAACTACTTTTCAGCCTTTTGGTAACTACTTTAACGGTTGTTAACTACACCGTTCAGCCCAATGACCAGAAAGGCGATCTGGGAGTGACCTCAAGGAGATCACTCCAAGGTCGCAATCTTTACGGGTTTGACTGATGGCTTGCTTGCTTATTGACCAATTTTCATTAATTTTTCTCTGTCAAATTTTTCTGATTTGACCTTGGAGTCAAATGATTATGGATTTCTTTTGTTACATTGGTTTCAAAAAAGCAAACTTTTATCAAAGAAGTTTGGTAAGTACTTAAGGGTATCCTTGTAACTACCTTTTCAGCTTTGGTAATTAGTTTACAGCTTTTGTAACTAGTTATACGGTGTGGTAACTACTTAAGGGTTTCCTGCACAAAATCATCAAGTAACTACTTTTACGGCTTCGGTAACTAGTTTTACGGGTTGGTAACTACACCGTTCAGCCCAATGACCAAAAAGGCGATCTTAGAGTGACCTCAAGGAGATCACTTCAAGGTCGCAATCATCTCAGGTCCGAGTGATGAATTTTGCTTGTTTAAGGCGATCTTGAGGTGAGCTTGTTCAGCTTACCATGGGGTCGCACTACTTAAGGGTTTGGTAACTATTTAAAGGTTTCTTCCATAAAATGAGCTTGTAACTACTTTTACGGCTATGGTAACTACTTTTACGGGTGTGGTAACTACTTTTACTGGTTTGGTAACTACTTAAGGGTTTCTTCCATAAAATTAGCTTGTAACTACATTTATAGCTTCAGTAACCAATTCATGGTTTATTAAAAACTACTTCTAAACTATAATACCAGCTACAGACTTGTAAACCTCTGATTATTCACACAACTTAAAAAAAGAAACGGATCTTGTATTATTCTTTTCTAAAGGAATTTACAAGTTGCAAAATACTATAACATTAGGAAGCTTCGTCCACCACAAATAAGACTTAATATCTTTTTTATTTCCTAGTACATTGTATTTTGAACCGTTGTTTCTACTTATCACAACATATTGTTTGAATTATTTATTCTAAAAATTTATCAATTTTATTAGTTAACAACCTTTATAAACTAAAATCACATCCAACATTTGTATATCTTGATATAGTATAATACGAAATATCACCAAACATGTATAAGAATAGTACACTCCAATTAAATCTAATCCAATACAATCAAATGTTTGTGTTTTGTTGCCGAGTGTTAGCATTTCTAGATGACGGCTAATACACTCCAATTAAACTAATATGGTTTTATAAATGCACTAGTTTCATACACGTAAAACTAGTATTGTTTTACAAATACACTAATTTCATACACGTGAAACCAGTATGGTTTTATAAATACACTGGTTTCATAAATGTGAAACTAGTATATATTGTTTTACAAAAGTATCATACACGTAAAACTAGTATGGTTTAGTGTTACAAAACTCATAGTTTAGTGTTGTAATATTTTTAGAAAAAAGGTCACAAAAATTGAATAGTTAAAATAGCTTAATTTAATTAACGATAAGTTAAAGTAAAAATAGATCCAACGAACAACATTCTTTACTATTTATCACTGCATGTACAAGGATTTTTTTTCACTACATAGTAGCCAGACCCTTCTTTAATAGGATATGAACTTATGTTTGTGATACTTGGTGTGCTGATAGCTGCATCCATCATGCAATCCCACGTAAATCTTGTGTTGTGTGATTATTTATTTTGTCTTATCTTATTTTTCTGCTATAGACGTTAATTGCTATGAGTTATGAGCAAATATTAAGCATGTCGCTTCCGCGTTCATTGGTTCAAATCCCCAACATTCAAAAGTCTCTTGGGAGAGTAAGAGAAATTTAGAGAATTTTATAAAAAATCATTATAAGTCTTTCCAAATCCAAATTGAATACAACCCCCTTAGTTTAGATTTCTTAGCTCCTAATAGCAAATGCATTTATGTTTTTTTCATTTATTCTGGACATTCATGAGATCAATCATAGGACATTTTAAAAGAGTGACATTGTCTTTAAATAATTTTTAATAAAGCGAATTGGAAGCTGGGGTTTTGAAATCCCGAGCAAGTGGAGCCATTAATGGAGTCCTGTGGTGATGATTTGCAGAAAAAGTGCATGAACTCCAATTGATGATTGACAACAAACCCATCTTTGATCTCATTTGGGCAACATTTCTTGAATTTTTTTTTGAGACAAATCGGAAGCCAATATACACATACAAGCAACGTAATTGCAGATAACTTACTAACAGCAGTTGGCAATGCTCAACCAGACATTGAAACTACCTGTAGTAAAAAAACAATCTACCTGCAGTTGGCAAATAATTTATATATTGCTCAGCTAGACATTGCAGCTACTTGCAGTAAACAAACAATCTACCCGCAGTTGGCAATTATACTCCACACCACTAAGTGCACAGGATTTTTTTAAAGCTTACCCATAAAAATATGTAAAAAACAATAACTTGTAACCAAAAAAGCACATAAATATTCCATTGATTAAAAAATTCATCTTACTAAACAGGATATTCAACCCTTAATTCCAAAATTAATAGCAACCTATAGAATCAAGCTCATAAATTTAACAATAATCTGCTTAATAGCTACTTCCTTCATTGTCATTTCCATAGCCTCCTCGGTTACCACGGTAGCCGCTGCCACCGCTGCCACTGTAACCACCATCGCTGCCGCCGCCGTATCTAGTACCACTGGGTCTCTCATTAGCAAAATTCACACGAATGCTCCTCCCATTCAGCTCCTAGCCATCCATAGCCGACATGGCTATCTGGGCAGAGTCCTCACTAGAGAAATTAACAAACCCAAAACCCCTTGATCTCCTAGAGTCTCTATCCAAAATAACCTTAGCTGTGCAACCAAAAAAGCCACCAAGAATTAACATGTTTAACCCAACAAGGTACCAAATACCAGTGAAAGAACAATAACCAGGCCAATATACTTTAATGACCAAATAAATCATCAAAATACTAAAATGATAGTCCAACTGATAATCATCCAAAGTTAAAAATGACCGAACAGTAATGATAACAAATTCAATCTTAGACAGCTATGATGAATTACATATTCTTGGTCAACAAGTATAGTTCCTGGTGGCACAGCAATAGTAAGCCTTGTCATTGACCATAAATTTTCCAAGTTCACATTTAAGACATAACAAATACATGGAACAATGAGCTCTAAGAAATGCACAGACAAAAATTCTTTAGCATTACATAACAAGGCTTAGATGAAAAAAAATCCATTTTCACAAGAAAAGGCAATGCCACTTCATTATTAGTGTTAAAAATGTAGTAGATGACAAGAGTAAAAAATATAATCAAGATGATTATGATTGTGCATAAGCTCCATTAAGACTTTCAACTTAATGCCAATACTAAATACCTGCCACCAATGCAACTTTAAAACTCACCTTCAACCACTTCACCAAAGCTAGAAAATGCTTCTTTAAGCGAGTGGTCATCAGTAGAAAACGTAGAAAACGAGAGTCCTCCAACAAAAAGCTTTGTCGACATGTAGCGGGCAGAGTTGAGCATAGATGCCATTGGCACTTGCCCGCTCTGCTTCACAAGCATACCAAGTCTGCTACAGAAGGCCATCTTGATTGTCCTACTGTTAATGGGTTTCCACCAAAACACCCTAACACCAAGAGCAATATGCAATGTCAATTGATGTTTATTGCTTCTAATAATCCATAAATAAAGAAGGAAGGAAATTCACTGTAATATATGAGTTACACAAACATGTAACAGGAGGCCATATTCTTCATTAATCATGTCTATTTGCAGAAAACTATAATAATATATTTACTGAATCAATCCCATGAAAAAGGCTTCATAGATCACAAATAAACACAAAATCAAAAAGATTCGTCTGTGTTCAATGAATAATATTTCATTCGTTGAAATAGTTATATAAAAACGTTTGAAAACATAACAACTACAAACAAAACAACAACGAAAAAGAAATAATAGTAGATCCATAACATATTATCAGGTGTGCGTACTTTTTTTTTTTCCTTTTTTTGCAAAAAAAGAAAAAAAAAAGAAAAAAAAAAGACAAAAACAGTTAAAAAGAAATTTCAACAAAGATAAACAAAAAACGAAACCAAAACAGCATATCCAGGTCTTCACATTAGAAGATAGTCGTATACAACTATACAAGTATTGAAACACTTAAAAACAGTACGAGAAGGACAAATATTTCCTTTGAGCTTCAAAACATAAGATTTAGATCCATTATTTATGGTATGGGTTGTATGACCAAATGTAACCACTCCAGCCAAGTGCCCTTATTAAAAAATATATCGCATATGGAATGTTATCGGTTATATCCAAATAGAGAATATGAAATAAGGCAAACACTTTTTCTTAAAAAGCAAAAGAAATGACACAACCTAGACACCCCACTATTCTACAAGAAAAAGCTATTAGGAGGAGTTGTCAGGAATTAGTGGATGCTGACACAAACTAAATTGATTAAAAATGCTATTTAATCATCATAATTTTACATCAAATGGAGTTGTGAAGAGTTTTAGTAGCTTGATTTGATGTCCACCAAGAAATAAAGTTCTAATGCATAGTAATATATACCACAAATGAAGGGCTAAATTTAGTTTCTCCTGAAGAAATTTGGTACCTCAAACCACTGTTTCTTAGAATTTTGACCAGTTCTGTGCAAAGGTGAATAAGGTATTTGGTGTTTAATGAGTCTGTTGGAAACCCCTTCCGGTCTCTCACGAATATCAACTGTCACAATTGCTCCATTTCTGAGTCCACACAAAACAACATTTCCCTACAACAAGAAATAGAGATGATCAATTTCCCATAAAATATTAGATGTCACTCAACCTCAGAAGATAGCAGAAGGAGAAAGAAATTTGTAATAATCCAGAGGAATAATCACATGATTAATATACCAAACAACTGAAACATTTTGAAAATGAATTAAATCAATCATACCGTCTAAGAAAGGTTCATATTTCCAGATATGTATCAGGAGAATTTTCTTTTCAAGTAATCATCTTATTAAATCAGTTAAAAAATTTTGTAAACTAAATTTATATCATATAACAAAAGAACAGAAGAAAATATAAATGATAAAGCTCAAACACAAACACTAGTCAATAACGGCCAAAATCGCAAATAGAGTCACCTCAAACCTGTCACAAAGAACCTAAATGGAGCTGCAAAGTTTATACCTCTTTCCTAACCCTGTTTACAGTGGCCACATAGGTTGATCGTGAGCTTCGACAGAGATGATATTATTCTGTATTTCAAGTTATTAACATATTTTCTTGACAAAATAAACACAACATATGAGGTAAATTTATTAATCTAGTAGCACTTCATAGCAAATCATTTCAGGGAGAATGGAGAGGACAAGAGATTGATTCAAGAATGAAATGACTAGGAAGAAGATTGACTAAGTCCTTAATAGCTTTCATGCATAAAGGAGAAACCTGCCTAGTTTACCATCCCAAGTCAGAGCTAACCACTATTCAAAGCAGAATACTATAAGTATAATGGTACCGGCATTTGGGTAGTTTGATGATTGATCATCCACCCCATGAACATTCCAACTACACAGTTTTAAAATCATTCCACATAACTTCTTAAGTATTCCAAATACATATTCATGGAAATATTTGTCACTTCAGTCTTTTACATATTTAGAAGGTTTAACAGATATTATCCAAATGCCCAAAGCATCAACAATACAATTAAGCAACTTGAATGCATCTAAAAAACCCTAAATGATTTCAAAGCATATGCAAGTAAGAAGAAACATTGATGCATCAGATAACCTTAATGACATAAAACGTACCAACGGATGAAACTGTTGCGCTAAAACGTCACTTTTGCTACGAAATACCCATGATTGCCTTTCTGTTTCCAAATTGACCACAGCAGCACCAAGATTGGTTCCTATAACAAAGAAAAATAGAAAAGCAATATAAAATCAGCACATGACACGGACCAAAATCATATTCAGGGGAAAGACAGCCATTTTTGGTTTCCTATCAGACTCAATGGCTTACTAAATAGCCATCATCCTTGACAACATATACACTCCTAAAGTCAGACTATCAGAATCAATGATTTACTTTATATTCATGAATCATGATGCCTAAACAAAACATACATAAACAAGCAAGATAATAAGAAGCCCCAGAAATCTAGTCCAACTGTTGAAGGGACATGATTATGGACGCCTTAGCTTCATCATGCCACCCAAAAAAAGAAAAACAATAAAGAAGGAAGGGGCTGCAGCTATAAACTAAAACAAGATAAATCGAACTGCATGAATAGATTCTGCAAGCACAAAGTTTGCCCCTTCATCGAACTTGTATTGAGCCACAACAACCTAGATTATGCAGGGGGAAACCCTAACAAATCGTTATATTATATCAGATGAAACTTGGGATTCTGCTCTGAGTCTATTTACTAAAGTTATCAGATTAGCCTTACTTAGAAGGTAACTAGCATAACTTAGAATGCAAAAAGGTTGATTCAACATTATTACATAAAAGATAATATGAAAGATAAATATAGGACTGACATTGTATAAACAAATGACAAGAAAAGGAAAAAACTTACCAATCACTGCCTGATTTGCAATAGAATTATAATCTGCAGTCCAAATAGTACAATTGAAAGAAACAACCTCGTGCATCCTCTGCATATTATAGAAGTACTAGGATCGGAATCTACTGGATTAACAAAATTAACAACATAAACAAATCCACCAGATGTCTCTGATCCAAAGTAAGTTATCCTATTTTCTTATGTTAAGGTGTTGCAAAAAAATGAAATAAATTTTCTTATCGGATAAGTAATGGAGACAATATTCAAACTAATAGACTATATATCAGTAGTAAAAAGATAAGACAAAAGTGAACCATAAAATAGAAATTAGAAAAACCATGAACTATCTAGAAAACACAGCAATACACTACTACAAAAAACGCAAAAGAAATAGGTTATTTTACATGGAAGAAATCGGTTTTTAAAATTTTTAAAACCGATGTCTATTTGAGTGATTTAGAAAAAAGCTAGCTAAAGACATCGGTT
>CATOZR010000089.1:7500-10000 GCA_954870605.1 Acer campestre
GTGAGAAAGTACTGACAGTGCCTATCTCAGACGAGAGGTTAAAAACCCATTTCCTGACCCGACCGCGGTACCTCATTACTCCGATCCCACAGCCGAAGCCATGCTCACGTTTCTGTGAAGTACGTTGGAAAGACCAAAATCCGAGGTTCAACCGTCCCTCTCCTCTCGAGAAAGATAGAACACAGCACTACAAGCCCACTTGACCAAGTGAAAACATTTGAAAAAATTTGCGACGGGACATGACAACGGCCAAGTGAGAAAGTACTGACAGTGCCTATCTCAGACGAGAGGTTAAAAACCCATTTCCTGACCCGACCGCGGTACCTCATTACTCCGATCCCACAGCCGAAGCCATGCTCACGTTTCTGTGAAGTACGTTGGAAAGACCAAAATCCGAGGTTCAACCGTCCCTCTCCTCTCGAGAAAGATAGAACACAGCACTACAAGCCCACTTGACCAAGTGAAAACATTTGAAAAACATTGCGACGGGACATGACAACGGCCAAGTGAGAAAGTACTGACAGTGCCTATCTCAGACGAGAGGTTAAAAACCCATTTCCTGACCCGACCGCGGTACCTCATTACTCCGATCCCACAGCCGAAGCCATGCTCACGTTTCTGTGAAGTACGTTGGAAAGACCAAAATCCGAGGTTCAACCGTCCCTCTCCTCTCGAGAAAGATAGAACACAGCACTACAAGCCCACTTGACCAAGTGAAAACATTTGAAAAAATTTGCGACGGATTTGAAAATTTTTTCCGACGGGACATGGTGGAGATTATTGATTAATCTCCACCAACGGCCAGATGGGAAATTAGTGACGGTGCCGATCTCCAACGAGAGGTTAAAAAACTCATTTCCTGACCCGACCGCGGTATCCTCATTACTCCGATCCCACAGCCGAAGCCATGCTCACGTTTCTGTGAAGTACGTTGGAAAGACCAAAATCCGAGTTGAACCGTCCCTCTCCTCTCGAGAAAGATCGAACAGAGCACTCCTTTCCCACAGGCCGTGGCCGGCGGATCGATGAAAGTTTCCGACCGTCGCAAAACCCACAACCTTTCATCGATCCGCCGACCGGGGTGTGCCTATGCCTCACCCATCCTCCTCGATGGATGGGGGGGAACCCAAGCATAGGCACCGGGGCACCTCTTTTCTCAACCAACACCTCCCCCCTAAAGAGGTTTTAAAGCAGTTGCAGGAGTGTTTGGAGGGAACACACCTTATGCTTGAGCGGTCACCCAAGCCTATAAAACCTTCATTTTAAAGAATTTGGCCACGATTTTTTCCAAGAATGCTTAGAATGAGGCCACAAACCACCATGCAAAATTTGAGCCAATTCTGAGAATTTTTTTTTTTTTGCCCCCGAAGGCCAACGTTGCACGGCCAAGGCTAAAATCGAGCACAAGGCATGCCCACGCCGAGGCACCAACGTGTGCTATTTGCACACGCCAAGGCACCAAGGAGTGGCTGGGGTGAGGGGGGCACCCCATGGCATCACTCTTTTGTGGGGCCCACCGGACTGACCTTACACCTCCCCCCCTAAAGAGGTTTTAAAGCACTTTCAGGAGTGTTTGGAGGGAACACACCTTATGCTTGAGCGGTCACCCAAGCCTATAAAACCTTCATTTTAAAGAATTTGGCCACGATTTTTTCCAAGAATGCTTAGCATGAGGCCACAAACCACCATGCAAAATTTGAGCCAATTCTGAGAATTTTTTTTTTTTTGCCCCCGAAGGCCAACGTTGCACGGCCAAGGCTAAAATCGAGCACAAGGCATGCCCACGCCGAGGCACCAACGTGTGCTATTTGCACACGCCAAGGCACCAAGGAGTGGCTGGGGTGAGGGGGGCACCCCATGGCATCACTATTTTGTGGGGCCCACCGGACTGACCTTACACCTCCCCCCCTAAAGAGGTTTTAAAGCACTTTCAGGAGTGGTGGGAGGGAACACACCCTATGCTTGAGCGGTCACCCGACCCTATAAAAACTTCGTTTGAAAGAATTTTCCGTGCCATTTTTTGCATGGATGCCTAGAATAGTGTCATAGACTATCTTGCAAAATTTGAGCCAATTCCGAGAATTTTTTTTTTTTTTTTTCCCCACCAAGGCCTTGCCTAGCCAAGGCCAAAATCAGCCCATGGTGCCCAAAATGTGCACACTTCTACCAAGCCGTGCCATAAAAACTTCGTTTGAAAGAATTTTCCGAGCAATTTTTTGCATGGATGCTTAGAATAGTGTCATAGACTATCATGCAAAATTTGAGCCAATTCCGAGAATTTTTTTTTTTTTTCCCCACCAAGGCCTTGCCTAGCCAAGGCCAAAATCAGCCCATGGTGCCCAAAATGTGCACACTTCTACCAAGCCGTGCCATAAAAACTTCGTTTGAAAGAATTTTCCGTGCCATTTTTTGCATGGATGCCTAGAATAGTGTCATAGACTATCATGCAAAATTTGAGCCAATTCCGAGAATTTTTTTTTTTTTTTCCCCACCAAGGCCT
>CATOZR010000089.1:20000-22500 GCA_954870605.1 Acer campestre
GGGATGTTGTGATGTGGAAAATAATGAATAATCTCTCCATCGACGGCCAAGTGAAAACATTTGAAAAACATTGCGACGGGACATGACAACGGCCAAGTGAGAAAGTACTGACAGTGCCTATCTCAGACGAGAGGTTAAAAACCCATTTCCTGACCCGACCGCGGTACCTCATTACTCCGATCCCACAGCCGAAGCCATGCTCACGTTTCTGTGAAGTACGTTGGAAAGACCAAAATCCGAGATTCAACCGTCCCTCTCCTCTCGAGAAAGATAGAACACAGCACTACAAGCCCACTTGACCAAGTGAAAACATTTGAAAAAATTTGCGACGGGACATGACAACACACAATCCGAGGGACAAAAACCTTCGAGGGACAAGAAAACATTTTTTTTTTTTTTTTTGTTTCAAAAGCAAACGATTCTCCATTACCCCCAACCCACCGCAACAAACCTTTTGATGCATCAAGTTAGCACAAGCCGAAGCATGCTAGTTCTTCCGCATTTTTTTCGGGATGTTGTGATGTGGAAAATAATGAATAATCTCTCCATCGACGGCCAAGTGAAAACATTTGAAAAACATTGCGACGGGACATGACAACGGCCAAGTGAGAAAGTACTGACAGTGCCTATCTCAGACGAGAGGTTAAAAACCCATTTCCTGACCCGACCGCGGTACCTCATTACTCCGATCCCACAGCCGAAGCCATGCTCACGTTTCTGTGAAGTACGTTGGAAAGACCAAAATCCGAGGTTCAACCGTCCCTCTCCTCTCGAGAAAGATAGAACACAGCACTACAAGCCCACTTGACCAAGTGAAAACATTTGAAAAACATTGCGACGGGACATGACAACGGCCAAGTGAGAAAGTACTGACAGTGCCTATCTCAGACGAGAGGTTAAAAACCCATTTCCTGACCCGACCGCGGTACCTCATTACTCCGATCCCACAGCCGAAGCCATGCTCACGTTTCTGTGAAGTACGTTGGAAAGACCAAAATCCGAGGTTCAACCGTCCCTCTCCTCTCGAGAAAGATAGAACACAGCACTACAAGCCCACTTGACCAAGTGAAAACATTTGAAAAAATTTGCGACGGGACATGACAACGGCCAAGTGAGAAAGTACTGACAGTGCCTATCTCAGACGAGAGGTTAAAAACCCATTTCCTGACCCGACCGCGGTACCTCATTACTCCGATCCCACAGCCGAAGCCATGCTCACGTTTCTGTGAAGTACGTTGGAAAGACCAAAATCCGAGGTTCAACCGTCCCTCTCCTCTCGAGAAAGATAGAACACAGCACTACAAGCCCACTTGACCAAGTGAAAACATTTGAAAAACATTGCGACGGGACATGACAACGGCCAAGTGAGAAAGTACTGACAGTGCCTATCTCAGACGAGAGGTTAAAAACCCATTTCCTGACCCGACCGCGGTACCTCATTACTCCGATCCCACAGCCGAAGCCATGCTCACGTTTCTGTGAAGTACGTTGGAAAGACCAAAATCCGAGGTTCAACCGTCCCTCTCCTCTCGAGAAAGATAGAACACAGCACTACAAGCCCACTTGACCAAGTGAAAACATTTGAAAAAATTTGCGACGGATTTGAAAAATTTTTCCGACGGGACATGGTGGAGATTATTGATTAATCTCCACCAACGGCCAGATGGGAAATTAGTGACGGTGCCGATCTCCAACGAGAGGTTAAAAAACTCATTTCCTGACCCGACCGCGGTATCCTCATTACTCCGATCCCACAGCCGAAGCCATGCTCACGTTTCTGTGAAGTACGTTGGAAAGACCAAAATCCGAGTTGAACCGTCCCTCTCCTCTCGAGAAAGATCGAACAGAGCACTCCTTTCCCACAGGCCGTGGCCGGCGGATCGATGAAAGTTTCCGACCGTCGCAAAACCCACAACCTTTCATCGATCCGCCGACCGGGGTGTGCCTATGCCTCACCCATCCTCCTCGATGGATGGGGGGGAACCCAAGCATAGGCACCGGGGCACCTCTTTTCTCAACCAACACCTCCCCCCTAAAGAGGTTTTAAAGCAGTTGCAGGAGTGTTTGGAGGGAACACACCTTATGCTTGAGCGGTCACCCAAGCCTATAAAACCTTCATTTTAAAGAATTTGGCCACGATTTTTTCCAAGAATGCTTAGAATGAGGCCACAAACCACCATGCAAAATTTGAGCCAATTCTGAGAATTTTTTTTTTTTTGCCCCCGAAGGCCAACGTTGCACGGCCAAGGCTAAAATCGAGCACAAGGCATGCCCACGCCGAGGCACCAACGTGTGCTATTTGCACACGCCAAGGCACCAAGGAGTGGCTGGGGTGAGGGGGGCACCCCATGGCATCACTCTTTTGTGGGGCCCACCGGACTGACCTTACACCTCCCCCCCTAAAGAGGTTTTAAAGCACTTTCAGGAGTGTTTGGAGGGAACACACCTTATGCTTGAGCGGTCACCCAAGCCTATAAAACCTTCATTTTAAAGAATTTGG
>CATOZR010000090.1:0-60175 GCA_954870605.1 Acer campestre
ATCACTAGCTTTACTTCCCATGTGCCTAGCTATCTCAAAAGAGGAATTCAGCTCAGAGCATCTCCGATGCAAGTGTGGATTGTCTGACAAAAATTGTTGACATGGCAACAACATCAAGGCAATTACTTTTTATTTGTCATAAAAATATACTTGACTGACAGCCAACTAAAAATTGGTCTCCAATGTTTTATTGTTAAGACACTTGCTTCTTAATTGTTTTTTTTTTAATGGTTCAATGAAATTTACATGTGATTTTTTTTTTTGGGATTTTAGATATATACTAAGTCAGCAATAAGATGGTTGTGCAATAGACTGTGTGAAAGTGAATAGTCATGTTGACAGTGTCTACTTTTTTTTTTTTTTTACCACCTCAACTTGACATTGAGAAGTGATAACTGCATTGGAGAAGCATAATTGTACTCAATTTCTGTTTATCCTATGTGGCTTCTAATATTTTAACAAGCATTGGATATGCTCTTAGAACTCTCAACAACCTTTTGATTGTTAGGGATACAACTATCTAGAAACCTCTCTCACACCTCTTCATCGATTGGCTCACAAAGGCTATGGTTGACACATTTAGTGGATTCGAGGTTCGAGTGTGGCGCACTATACAGCCTGTGGTTTTTCCCGTGAGGGTTTCCATGTAAATATCAAGTGTCATTTATAATTCCGCACCATATTACACTTGATATATTGTATTGACTAGATTAGGGTATTTTCATAATATTGACTTAACACGAAAATTGGGTAATATCGTTAAAATCTATTCACCCCCCTCTAGATTAATATATATTGTAAATATACCGTGTTAATTTGTGAACTTTCACTTTTGCTAAGGGAAGTAGTGAAGAGGAAGGGTTAGCTAGTGATGATAGTGGGCCGAGTTTGGATGAGACTATGGTTCTAGAAATTGATTTGGCTTCTACGATGTATGGGCCGATGCTTTATGACCTGATTATTTCAGATCATGCAATGGTCCAAAACCAGATTAAGGAAAGAGATTTAGTGGAGTTTGATGCTGTGCTTGAGATTGAACAAAGGCATTAGTGTCAGGTTGACAGGGATAATTCGATCCAGTTGGAAGTGGATTTGGGAATGCTCCAGTGTATTGATGAAAGGAATGTGACCAAGGTTGATCACTCTACTCTAACAAAAAAGAGAAGAGGCATCAGGAAAGAGAGTTCGGTTAGAACCCATGGCATGAAGACAAGAAACAAGAAAGGTGAAAGGGTTGGATCCTGGAATATAGAAGCAAAATGACAAAGCCGATTGAAAGACAATGTGGTAAGAGGAATGGGCACTTAAGAGGAAATACAGATACTTTATCTCTGGAAATAGAGATTACAAAGATACTAGAAACCGGGGCGATTCTTGGTTTTGATTTTCAAGGAGAAGAGAAGGAATTATCTTAGGTGTTAGCTCAAAAGGAAGAAGAGGACAGTGCGAGATTTCAAGAACTGCTTAACAAGCCGAATTAAGGTCTTCATTTGTGGGTAAGGTTTCTGTGTTTTTTATGTTAATTCTTTCTTGGAACATAAGAGGTTTGGGTAGGCTAGAAAAACGGAGGGCTGTCCGAAATTTGATTTTTAGGCATAAACCTGTCTTGGCTTTCATCCAAGAAACTAAGTTGAAGCAAATTGATGACTGTGTGGTTAGATCGTTAGGCAAAAATCTTCTTTCGAAGGCAATGGCTGTGGATTCGGTTATGGCTGCTGGGGGTCTTATCACTTTATGGAATGAGGAGAGTTTTGAGGTCAAGGCTTGTATCTCTAATCAGAGATGTATTATTCTTGCTGGGGTTCTGGTTAAATTGAAGAAGGAAATTGTGTTTTGTAACATTTATACTTCTTCCAAGGAGTGTGAAAAGGCTGAATTGTGGGATTTTATTGTTAATGCTCAACAGACTTTTGTGATGCCTTGGTGCATCGGAGGCGATTTTAATTCCGTGCTTGATCCAATGGAAAAAAGGAGTGTCTTTCAATAGGGTTGCCATGAGAAATTTTGGTTCTTTTCTTTATAATGCCAAGGTTGTAGATTTGCCTCTCTTTGGCATATCCTACACTTGGTCGAATTAAAGGGAGGCGGCTTCGTGGGCTCATCTGAATCGTTTTGTGATTTCCTCAAAGATCTTATCTTGGTTTCCTACTATGTAGCAAATAGGTTTACCTAGAGGAATTTCAGACCACAATGTCATTGCATTATGTTACCGCAAAATGGAGTGGGGGCCTAAACCTTTTCATTTCCATAATGTGTGTCTTGGTGATGGAGACTTGATGAAACAAGTGGCTGCCGAATGGGTTCAGAACAAGGTGAAAGGCTCCTGGGTGTTGTGTTGCGTAACAAGCTTAAAGCTTGTAAAAGATTTCTTAAGATTAAAAAGACTCCTATAAGTGTGAATACTGAGTGTTCCAAGGATTTGGAAGAGAAGCTTACAGAGGTAGATAAGAGAGCAATGTTAGAAGGTTGGACTGAGGAGCTAAGGAGAGTCCGTATCAGTCTTATGTCTGAGCTGTGGAAGGAGACTAGAAGAGAGGAACAATTGTGGAAACAAAAATCAAGGGTCAAGTGGCTAAAAAAGGGAGATAGGAATACAAATTTCTTCCATTGGGTGGCCAACGGAAGAAGATGTGCCAATTTCATTAGTGAACTATATGTTGACGGGGCAAAATCTACGGATCCAAAGATTATTAAGGATGGTATTTTTCGGCACTTTAAGGAGCATTTTAAAAACGTGCCTTGGAAAAGACCTAGGATTGCGGGATTGTGGGTGAAGAGATTGTTGCTTGGGGAAAGAGTGAGGTTAGAGGATTGTTTTAGTTCAGAGGAAGTGTGGGAAGCGATTTGCTCTTGTGATGGAAACAAAGCTCCGGGCCCTGACGGTTTCAATATCAACTTTATCAAGGCTAATTGGGAAGTGATTAGAGGTGATTTTATGAAGTTCATGGGGGAGTTCCATTCCGATGGCTCTATTGTGAAACATCTTAACAATACATTTATCGCCCTAATCCCTAAATGTAAAGGTTCGTTGTCTATGCATGATTTTAGACCGATTAGCTTGGTTGGTTCCATGTACAAAATTCTAGCTAAGGTGCTAGCTTATCGTCTTAATAAGGTGATAGACATGGTTATTGGCGAAATGCAAATGGCTTTCGTCAAAGGGAGACAAATTCTAGATAGCTTTGTGGTGGTTGAAGAAATCATACACAAATGGAAGTGGGAGAAGAAGGAGGGCTCATTGTAAAACTAGACTTTGAAAAGGCGTACGATAGCCTAGATCATGAATTTTGGGATAATATGTTAAAGGATATGGGTTTTGGGTTGAAATGAAAGGTATGGATGAGAAATTGCATTGCTTCGCCTTTGCTCTCGGTCCTGGTTAATGGCAACCCTACACCTACTTTTGGGGTGGAGAGAGGCCTCCGTCAAGGGGATCCGCTATCTCCCTTTCTGTTCAACATTGCTATTAAAGGTTTGAATTGCTTATTTCAGAAGGCGTATGAGGAAAATCTTATGGAAGGTGTGATTTTTAGGGACAACTTACTACACTTATCTCACCTCCAATTTGCGGATGACACGATAATTTTCCTCAAGCCTAAGGTGGAGTTTCTTAGGAATGTTAGACGGATCTTGAGATGCTTCGAGTTCGCTTCGGGCCTTCGGATAAATTTCCACAAATCTAGTGTTACAAAAATTGGTCTCAAAGGCTCAAAAGAGAGAGATTGGGGGGTTGTTTTCAATTACAAATCGGTTTCCCTCCTAATAACGTACCTTGGTCTTCCTTGGGAGCTCGTCCGTGTTCTAAGATCTTTTGGAAGGGTTTGCTTGCTCGTATTGAGAATCACCTTGCTCCTTGGAAGAGAAGATTTTTGAGTAAAGGGGGGAGGTTGGTTTTGATTAAGGCGGTCCTTTCAAGCCTTCTGACTTATTTTTTTATCTATTTTTAAGGTTCTGGTGGGCATAGCTCAGAGGATAGAGAAGCTTCAAAGAAGCTTTTTTTAGGGTGATGGTAGTGCTAGTCGTAGAATTCATACGGTGGATTGAGACTCCATGTGCAAGAGCTATAGGTTGGGGGGGTTGGGCATTGGAAGAATTTTTTATATAAATAAAGCATTATTGGCAAAGTGGATATGACGTTTTGGGAAGGAAGACAATTCTTTGTGGAAAAAAGTTTTGTGTGCCAAGTATAGGGCTGATGTTAATAACTTGAGTTAGAAGTGGTAGAATTCTTCGCAGTACTCTTATTTTACCAAGGCTGTCGACAATTTGTTGGAGGAAGGTTCTCCTGCGGCTAAGGTTCTGAAGGAAGGGTTGATGGTCATTGGGGATAGTAGTAGGGCCAATTTTTGGGACGATATTAGCTGGGATGCAGTCCCTCTAAAGATTGCCTTCCCTAGGATTTTTTCCTTAGCAAAGGAAAAAATAGGTATTGTCCAGAATTTTGGTAATTGGTATGCCTCTAGGTGGAAATGGAAAATCAATCTTCGAAGACCTTTGTTTGATTGGGAAGTTGACCAATGGAACAATTTATTAATTTCCCTTGATCATGTGATTATTCAGAAGGTTATTAAGGATGATATTGTGTGGTCCTTTTGCTCCAATGGATCCTTTATGGTCAGTTCTTTCCATAGGAAGTTAGAGGATAATAGTGTATTTCTATTGTGCCTGCTCCTCTGGTTCGGTTCTTATCTTGGAAGGGAGTTTGTCCTCCGAAAGTTGAGGTCTTCATGTGGCAACTTTTACGTGGTCGGATCCTAGTAAGAAGGGTGTTGGATCGTTTTGGTTGCAAGTTTCCTACTGGTTTAAGCTGCCCGATATGTAATGTGTAGGTTGAAGGTATCGACTATCTCTTTCTCCAGTATTCTTGGGCGTGGAAACTGTGGAATATGTGCCTTGGATGGTGGGGAGCGGAGGGCTGCGTGAATGTTTCTCTTCAGGATTGGTTCATGGGCTGGGATGAGCTTTGCATTTCAGCTAGCAAAAAAAGAGCATGGAGAATGGGGTTTGTGGCCACCGTTTGGACAATATGGGAACAAAGGAATCAAGTTGTGTTTAAAGATATGACATGCGATTTGGAGGCTGCTGCAGATTTGATCAAATTTCGGATAGCTTGGTGGTTTAAATACACTGGGAAAGGCTCGTCGGATTCGGTCACGTCCCTTTTACTCAACATAAAGGACTGCTGCAAGGATTCAAAACGTAATCCCATTCCCAAGAACGAAGCTTGGATTCCACCAGATTTCGATTCCTTCAAATTTAATGTGGATGGTGCGGTTAGAGGAGCCCCTGGACCGGCTGGTATCGGTGGTGTTCTGAGGGATTCTATCGGGAAGGTCTTATGCTCTTTCTCTTCTTCTATGGGCCTGCAAGTCGCTGAGACAGCGGAAATTTTGGCTATTTTGCGTGCTTGTCAGCTGTGTGCTTACCAGCCAGCTCTTTCTATCAAGAATATTATCATTGTTTCTGATTCGAGTTCTGTGGTCTCGTAGGTGAACGATTATGGTATGGGTAATATGTGCTATATTGACTACATTATGGAGATTAGGGATTGTTTGAGATCTTTAGGCAATGCCACGATCATCTTCAATTCCAGAGCCACAAACTCCTTGGCGGATAGCTTAGCGAAGAGGGCGATTGATTCTCAGACTGATTCTGTTGAGTGGTGTTTAGACTGATTGTTGCAGGGTTGTCTGTTTGTTTTTGTTTTGCTTTGCTGTTCCTTTTCTGCGCTGCTTGTTTGGCTTGTGGGGTTTTTGCTTTTGGCTCTGTTTTGTTGCCCTGTTTTGGTTTGGGTTGTGTTGATTGTGTCTTTTTCTGGTGGGTGTTTTCTTTGTGCCTTGGGCGTTTGTTCGGCTGCTGGGTGCCTGATGTTTTTTTTCTAGGCCCTTTGGGCTCTTCTTGAATATATTACTTTTTCAAAAAAAAAATGTATAAAATATACAAATCATCATGTGAATAAAATCAGTCTACGATAGTTGTACACAAAATTTCTTTATGATGATGATAATATATATATGGGTTAATAGCACCAGTACCCCTTGAATATATAGCGAAATCGCATAGTGCCCCCTGAATTTTTTTTCCTAGCATTAAACCCCTCGAACTCCCATAAATTGGCAAAAATGGACGGAAGAGGGACAGACGTCAAAGGAAAATTACATTTACATACCCTGATTTTATGTATAATTGCATTAAAACTGGAAAAATATAATAGTATCACACAAACACCATTTGACTTATTTGACTAATGTCTAAAAAAAATATATTAATAATTTTTAATCATAAAAATAATAATAATAACAATTGAAAAAAGATGAATCTCCACCATCCATCTTTGAGATGGACGGTGGAGATATTTTTATTTTATTTTTTATTTAATATTAATAATAAAAAAAAAATTATTAAAAAAAAAAAAAAAGGATCTCCACAGATTTTGTTTTTTCCCCAGTTTCAAACCTAGATTTTTAAAATTTTTCTTCTCTAGTTTCAGTTTCTTCTCATGTTTCAGATTTGCAAGAACCCATCACATCATCATCCTCTCCAAAAACCCACCCTCTCCAAATAATTATATTAATTTTAAAGAAAAATTAAATTAAAAAAAAAATGTTGCTGTGTATCTGAGTTCATGTCCAAATTGTTGCTGTGTGTCTAAGTTCATGAATGGACTTAGAACTGGTAACTCTAAATTCATCATTCTTGCAGTGTGTCTCAATAGAAATTGCTTGTAATTGTTTTTCATGTTTGTAATTTCTTTCTAGGTAGTAATTCTTTTTCTTTGTTTTCATTTTACACAGCAAGAACACAATGATACATTTGTTCCCATGGAACTGGGTATTCCCAGCAAGCAGCCTACCAAATCCATTTAATCTAAAAATGAACTTATGAACCCACCACCACACAAATCGTCCAAACACCCTCTCCAAATCCATTCATCTATTCTCTAACATCATCATCAACACACCTGCATAGAGATCAATTAACAAAAAAATTTATAAAAAAAAATTATTGGTCTGGTGAACCAAATCAAACCCAGACCGAAACCCAGAACCTTCACTGACCAAAACCTAGAACCATCACCGATCACTATCGAAACCAGATCGACAACCAAAAGAAAATCAATCCAAAAATCTTTTAAAAAAAATCACCAAACAAAAAACATGAATCACCAAACCCTTTCAACCCACAAACAGACCATCGCCACCATCAACCACCAACTGTCAACCACCCGAACCTGAGAAAGAAGAAGAAGATGAGATAGAACGAGAAAGAAGAGATTGGCACCACCGAATCAAACCCAAGGTTTACAGAGAGGGATTCACGAGAGGTTTTAGAGAGAGAGAGAGAGAGGGATTCACGGTAGATAGATTGAAGGTGTGTGGATTCGCGAGAGGAGGGTTGCTAGGGTTTTAGTGTCTGGGCGGCGGCGGCGGCTGTGTGGTGGTGGTGTTAGGGTTTTGAGATGATAATGGAAGATGAAGATGATTGATGATTGCCGAGTGAGATGATGGTGGAAGATGAATATGATTGTTTACATTATATAAATATATATATTTTTTAAAGTTTATTATTTTTAATATTATTATTATTATTATGATAGACTCCAATTATATAATAATAATAATAATAATAATAATAATAATAATAAAGTTTATTAGTATGAATTTTTTAAAAATTTTAATTTTTGTTAGGGTTGATTGATTTTTTAATTTTTTATTATTTAATTTAATTTAATTTATTAATTTAAATGCATTTAATATATTAATTTATTAATATTATTATTTTTTATTTTTTTATTTCTGTTTTTTGAAGTACAATTAATTTTTTTTCACATTATAAAATTCTAGAATTACCAATTTTACCCCTGACTATAGGGTGTTTGTGTGATACTATTATATTTTTCCAGTTTTAATGCAATTATACATAAAATCAGGGTGTGTAAATGCAATTTTTTTTTACGTCCGTCCCTCTTCCATCCATTTTTGCCAATTTATGAGAGTTTGAGGGGTTTAATGCCATGAAAAAAAATTCAGGGGGCACTATGCGATTTCGCTATATGTTCAAGGGGTACTAGTGCTATTAACCCTATATATATATACACACTCATTTCAACACCTAATTGTGAACAAAACCATGAAAATTTACCTAAAACGACATTTCTTGTTTGATTGAGTAGATGAACATTTTTATCGAAGAAAAAAAAATCGTGGTCTTCATAAAATTTTCCAAAACCATCATATATAAAATTTTCCAAATCGTGGATTCCACCATTATCAAATAATTAATTAGTAGTATAGTGACTTGATTGAATATTTATAAATACAAAGATAGAAAAAAGTTTCTTTGGTGTTCTTTTTATATATAAAATATGCAAATCAATGTTAATGGAATCAGCCTAAAATCCATTTGTGTGAACAAAAACAAAATTCACCGAAAATTGTTAAATTGTTTCTTTGATTCAAGTGGATGAATATAAAGATAGAAAAATTGTTGCTACATTGATCTGGACGTTATTAAAATGAATTTGTCTTGAGCTGTTGATCTTATAAGTAGTTTGAATATTCCCTTCCATCTTGACCATTTTTTATATTCCAAGACGAATATAATGTGATGATCATTTTAGTTCATTTGAAGAAAACGATGAAAATTCACCAAATGTATTGGTTGTTTGATTCAAGTGGGTGGACTAAAATAATCGATCAAATTTGCAAAACATGTGGACTATTCTTCCAATCTATACAATAATAATAATCCATATGAATTGTATTATAGCGACTTGATTGAAATTTTAATTTAGTAAATGTGAATATGAAAGTAGAACTTGTTTCTACATCGGTGTTGGGGATTTGAACCGATGAATATAGAAGCGACATGTCTAATATTCGCCCATAACTCATAGCAATTAATGTCTATAGCAGAAAAATAAGATGAAAGAAAATAAACAATCACACAACAAAAGATATACATGGAAAACCCTAAATCAAGGAAAAAACCATGGGCTGTCAGTACGATAGAGAAAGTTCCACTATATGATAAATTGTTACAACTATATACTTTAGGATTCTCTCTCACACCTTAATCCCAAACCATAGAGCCTCACTAAATCTCCAAGCTCACAATCAACCTTTACATCATGACTCTCAGCTCACAATGCTCACAAGATCATCACTAAGAACCCCCAAATATCCCCTAAGTCTCCCCTGAATATCATCCACAGATCTCTAACTTGATCCACTGATATTCTCTAGATCCCTCCATGCTCCACGGATATTCCCCCGGATCTCACCTACTCTCTCTCCAATGTTACATGGTGTTCTTTTTGCTCCACACAAAATAACCTAATTACAAGGTCTATTTATACTAGTTATAAGGAATTTAAGATAAAATGAAATCCTACTCCTAAATGTACAAGACTTACTTGTTTCACATAAATACTATTTCCTCATATGACAGGTCTTCTTGTAAAGAGTATTTCTTTTCCTTCAAGCACAAGAACTTCCCAAAAGGACACTTTCCTTTTCTGCCGAAGATTTTCTATTTCACGCATGCTTTTGATTGATTAAGGTTCGGGTCATATGCTGGCCAACCGCACCTTACACCATTACAGGTCACCCGAAATTACATCGCTTAAAAAACCGCAATCCATACATTGAAAACGAACTACTTCTTCAGTTCTTCATGGTTGTCGAACCTCCCTCAAACAACACCATTCCAACTTTGTTTGGTTCAATTGGGTTCATTTGAGAATATGAACAAAAACCTAACAATCGGTTGGTGGACCATTAATGTGAATTTATCATGAATCAATAAAACAAAATAAAACAAATCATTTTAACTTAAACACCAACTCTGAGTTGAATTCGTTATGTGCCTCCCAAACATATCTGTGAAGAGTTCGAGTTTCATTTTATTCATAAAAAAATAAATGTATGGAAACTGGCCTCTTCTTTAATGTGAAGTTATTTGCTATCATATTGTGCTTGTAGTACTATGTAGGTGCCGACCGAACCCTAATATTGATCCTCCTGTACGTGTCAACTCTAACAATTAAAAAAAAAAAAGTATTTAAATGATGTGAACTTTCTAAGAACGTGTCAGACTTAATTTTGTTGGAAGCATGTGTGTGAGTTTTCTTCTTGGTGTTGTGGAGTGCTAAATATTGGGGTCCAACATGTACTATTTGATCTTGATCGACTGATCCCAACAGCTCCTTAATCTGACCGTTAAGTATCAAAATTTAGGGTTATACATCTTGTACTAAAGCTTCAAAATAAAAAACTTAATTTTGTTGTAGTAGTTAGGAAATTTCTATCACGATTCAATAAACAGATTCATTTAAAAAATTGCAAGTGGAAATATTTTTCAATATCTAAAAGCTCAGGAAGATTAATATATAGTAAATCATTGAACAGAAATAATTACTGATATATAAAATATGCAAAACCTTGTGAAGCAAATCAATCGATAATACCGGTTCGTATTAAACTGTGACAACAAAATAGTATGAACTCATTCTAATATCTTGCAAAGAAAACGATGAAAAATGACCCCCTCCCCAAAAAAAAAAAAAAAAACTTATTTCTTGGTTCAAGTGGTTGAACATCAAACTACAAAAATCATAAGAAATTGTGATTATCGTGTGGACTCCAATATAATATATACAATATTAATATTTGTATTATAGGTACTTGATTGAATCCTGGTTAAATAAATGTGAATAGGTAGAAAAATATTTTTCTACTTACATATAAAGTTAATTAGTTGAATTTGTTGCGTACTTCCCCATCTCATTTTTAATCTTCGTCTCCCACCTTTCATCACCATCTAGATTATATCTCATAAACATGAATAGAATCCATTTTTACCAAAAATGCAAGAAGATATCCCCCCACCAAACCCTTCACAGCCACCAACACTGACACCATACATCTTTGGTCTTGAATCCAATATAATACAATACAATACAATCCAATCAAATACAATATAATACAATAATACAATACAATACAATGCAATACCATTCAATACAATACATTAAAAATACAATATGGTGTGTCAAATGAGCCCCTAGAGCTATTCAACACCAAATCATCATTTGACTAAATGCATGAAGAAAACAGAGACGAAGATGATGAAGAACAAGCATCCTCATTTTCAACTGTCTTCTTCATCACAATATTATTCGGACTTGTGAATTCACAACAGACAGATTCATGCAGCTACAATCTCAACATCGATGGCCCCCCTTCGACTCAACCTCTCTCAAATGCGCCACCTTTGCTCAGCTCTAAGTTGTGGGCTAAGTCGTTGTTCAGCCAGTGCAAGAGCGACTGCATTATTCCTTGCATCTGCTTTTACCCTTTCTAGTGTTATTCGGTCAGCTCTTAATTGTTGTTCAGCCTTTCTAAGAGCGAGTATATCCGATGCTCGTCCAAATGCCCTTACTCGCTGAGCTATAATTCGTTGTTCAGCTCTTACAAGAGCTGCTGATCTTGCCCTTACTTCTGCATTTAGCCTTTGTACTGCTGCTCTAAGTTTTTCAGCTCTTGCAAGAGCGGCTGCTCTATTCCTTGCTGCAAACATTGAATGCCTACAAGAATTTCCTATTATAATATATGTTAAATGCATTAGCAGATAACAGCACAATTTTTGCTGAATCAAATGTGATTTTTATGTGCTCAGTGTCGTACCAATGACCATATCATAGTCTGCAATAATTCCAAATGCAAAAGTATCTTAAATCCAATCAATTATCTTAAAGATGGATTTGGATCCTTTATTAATCTAATCTTTTTCCTGACTTTTTTAAAGCATGTGATTGGTTGTTAATAAAATGGTTGTGGAAACTAATCACATCTTAACCATACATTCATTGTAATGCTTATGTGTTATGAGATTAGATGAGATTAAGAAAAAGATAAGATCAACAGAGATCCAAATTCCTTAAAGATATATGTTGTAAAGTTACATGTTTTTAATTTTTCTGATATAACACAAACAAGATAGAATTTAATAAAGTTTACCGACTCAAATTTCAAAGACAACTAGCCTACATCTACGATTACTAACAACAATCAATCATTCATTCATTCATTCTTATTAGATAATCACACTTTGCAAAAAATCTCACTTTTAACTCTTTATTTGCCACTACTCGAAATGTGAATCGCTACAAACAATTATCACTGGAAAATTTGTAAAAAACACAATACCTGTTACTTGTACTAGGAGAGCAAATCGTCAAAAACAGAAGCGTGTTTCTCCGATATCGATCTTGATTCGCTCCCTTTCTTGCCCAAGTTTCCCGACTGATATTCAAATGGCAAGCTCGACAGACAATTTATAACTTGCGTAAGAGAGTCGACTCTTCCTTATTCTTCTTCTTTTTTCTATTTTTTTTATTTTTTTATATCTTGCTTGGAAGCTTCAAATTTACAGATTTGAATACTTAGCTCGAAAATTAAAAGAAGGGCTCTACTGTAAATTTCTTCGATGTTCTGGTCTGGCAATATTTTCAATCCAACCCTTTAATTAATTATGGTCAATCAACTCTAATTAGCTACTCTTTGTTGACTACCTATAATTAAATATACAAATACTTCAATGCCTACGAAGATTCGAAAGTAGACCTGATCATGTGTTCATACAATCAAACAAGACCTTTTGCGAATCCAAGCACGCCAACGTCATATATAGAAGAGCTAATATATAACACCCAACCTCCTTAGGTTTGTCCTTTTACCTTTTTATATAACACCCAACGTCATATATAGAGCAGCAAACTAGTTTTATTATAAACTACATATTGATATATTCTACATTCTACCAATAATTTTCTTGTCACCGTGCAACTAGCAATTAATAATTGCTAATGATCACCGGCAACATAATTAAAATGCAACTAGCAACCAAAACTACTTTCCAAATCCACACTAGGTCCAATTACACTATTACAGAGTCCAAAACAAGCCCATCTTTCGAAATCCCCGGAGGCCCGATGCCTTTATCCTTCAACCAGTCATTGAGTAGCGATATTTGTACTCCTGAAAATCTGTATATACAATTATGCATCCTTTTTTCTATGTCCACCCCATTAAATTTTTTTAAGAGATTATATCTCATAAATACACCTCACACATTACCAAATATGTCCTTACTTTTCATTTTGAAAATATATTGTAGAATAATTAAAATAAATAAATAAATAACAATAATATGTCCTCCAACATTTTGTTGGTTTAAAATCCAGGATGGAGGCAAAAACCTCCTAATCATCTTTTCAAATTCAGAATGGAGGATTTCATTTTGATATCGGTTTTCAAATCCAGCATCCTGATCATCTTTTCAAATACGGCTGCCTCCTCCAATTTTTTCCAAGTTTTTGGGATCCTTGCTATTTCATTTTGATATCGATCTTCATTCTTTTTTATTAATTTTATTTTACTGTATTTTACTTTTAAAATTTAGATTATTTAGTAAAATTTTTTTTTTAAAAAAAGTCAAAAACAATTATAATATCTTTTGATTAAAATATTGATAATTTAACTAGAGGATAACTTTGGAATTATATAAGTTTTAAAGGGGTATAAATATCATCACTCTAGCCCTTTATTATTTTTATTTTGTTCCACTTGTAAATTGGGCCATGACCCCTTGACCTCAATAGTGAAAACAAGGAAAGAGAAGAATAATAAACCCAATGATCAAGGACGGTATAGAGCCAAGATTATATTCCCGAGGAAACACTATTAAATAATGAGTTAAATCGACATGTATCTTAGAAGTTGTGTTAAACAAAACATTAATTAAAAAATATTATTATTGTTTATATTTGAAAACATTAATTTTTTTATTAATTATTTAAAATAAATAAAAGTTTTTTATTGAGATAAATTATTTTAATTTGTGCATTTATGAAAAACATTTAAAAATGATCTTCTTATTCTTCTTTTTTTTATAAAAAACAATGACATAAATTTGGTGTTTTTTTGGGGGGAGAGATATACCCCACGACCTCATAGCATAGGTGTGAGAGACATACCACACCTACGACCTCATAGCTTAGGTGTGAGTTACTACAAGAAAATAATGTATTTGTTAACAGTTAAAAACTGTCAACAAAACCTTTCTTGACAGTTATTATAACTGTCAGGGATGCTACTGTCAAGAAAGGTTTTGACACTTTTTTTTTTTTTTTTTTTTTTTTTTTTTTTTTTTTTTTTTTTTTTTTTTTTTTTTTTTTTTTAATGACAGTTATTAAAGGTTTAATAATATTTAAATAAAAATTGTCATTATTTATATTTAATTAAAAAACATTTTTTATTTTTATAAACCATCTCCAACGACTCCCGTCCTGCCACCACCGTCGGACGCCACCACCCGCCACCAGCCACTGTCCAACACCCGGCCACCCACCGTCGGCCGCCATCCGACCACCGTCTGGTCACCCACCGCCTACTGTCGTCCATTGTCCGACCATCCACCGCCGGCCGCTATCCGGCCACCCACACCACCCACCGGCAAGCCATGCCCACTTTTGATAAATAATGACAATTAGTTGTCATTACCAGGTAAAGTTCAATGTTGCAAGTCTTTACCACTTGACCACAACATTTGATGTGTTAACATTTGAACAATATTTATATATAACCTATATGAGTTGTTATAAATAAAATAAAAATAAAAAAAACCTTGTTAGATAAATTTAAATTTATTCAACTAATCAAAATTCTAGTTTCTACAACAGACATATATTAAAAAATATTTATTAAAACTTTTAATAAAATTATATTTTTTAAAACATATATAGTCGTGTTATTGGTCAATACTATATGGTCACGTTTGGTTACATGGTGAAATGGTAATTTGAATTGTAATGGGAATGAGAATGAGAATGGAAAGGAAAGGAAAACTAAGTTTTTTGTTTGGTTAACAACGGAATGGAATGGAGTTAACTGTATTTTGACCAAAATACCCTGAAGTATGAATGTAGAATAACATGATATATTATGGATAATAATTGTTATAGGGGTTTTTCGTCAGCATGACATGTCAGCAAAGGTAGCGGGTAATGCAGAAATATAGTAATTCCATGTCATTACGAGTCAGCGGACCGGTTAACAAATGGTCGGTCAAAGACACGTTATCATATCAGAATACATATATATTATATATAATATATAATACATATATATTATATGTAATACATATAATAATATATATATTATATAATATAACATATAAATATATATATATATATAAATACAAATATATATAATATATATTATATTATACAATATTTATAATAATATATTTTATAATATAAATATATAATATATATTATTTAATATATTAATTTATAATATATATATTATAATATAATACATAATATAATATTTAGCGGGGGTGGCCGGTACCTTGCACCGTCTAACATACAGTCTTAGAGTTTTCCCCACACAGCGGCACTCCCATGGCCTAAACAGGCTACTCACTGACCTGACTGTCCACAGACAATACAAGGACCATTAAGCCAAAAGGACCAATATCCATTTTCTGATGTGCAGGATCCTCAACCTAGAGGCAAGCACATAGCATACTTAGATAATTACAGACTGATATTCATCACCTAGATTAATATTGAAGAAGAAGATGAGAGAGTTTAGAAAGCCATTTTTAGATAACACACAAAGTTCTATATTCAAAGTTCTCTTACAAGTCTGGTTTTTTACAAGAGTAGAGCTCCTCATATATAGGAGGAGAAGATCAGCTTACAAACAGATCACGTGAGTGGGAACGTGATTGATCAGTACATCATTGCAGATAGATAATTATCTGAACAGGGAAAAGCAAAAGCAAAAGCAAAAGCAAACTAATTTTACATGTCTCGTGAAATAAAACACATAAAGGACAAACTATGCCTAATAAGACAAAAAGCATTAAAAGTTTTTGACAATATTTCACAATAAAACAAAACTAAATAGTGACCTAAATAGTAAACTTGATAAGCTTTTTGTTGATTGAGATTGTGTTAGTTCATAATTGAGCTGTGTCAGTTCATGAACTGAATTTGTTGACTGCGCGGCTTGACAGGTTGCAAGCAGCATGATCTTCATCATCAGAATCTGTAGCACCACATATCCAACAGGGCCAAAAAGTAGCCCGAGAGTCTAGGGCCATAGGGTCTTGTGCGTCTTGGAAAAAATCTTCTGGTACCGGATCTGGATCCGGATCTGGTAAATCTTCTGGTGGTGGATTCCAGCTTGGAGGCCAGCTTTTGGAGGAGTCTTTGGGCACATCTGGAAGGATCAAACATTCATCTGTATAGACACCATTAATATCACAAAGAAAATTCAACAGAGGGGTTTGGAGCTTAGTAGGATACAACTGTGAATAGTCAAAAGTGGTGTGCCATTCATAATTGATGTTGTGTGTCCAAAGAAGGTTTTTGTGAGGATTGTAACGATAGGGCCTGTGAAATATCCAAATGCATGATACAGAAGAGGCTGAATCAGGGTCAAGTTTCCAAACATTGTATTGTCCCATGAGTTTTGTGAGTTGAGCTCTCCAATAGGACAGGGAATCAAATCATTGGAGGAAAGTCCATAGGAGGGAGCTTTGTTGAGCTGGATCAAAGAGATGACCATATAATTCCTGAAGAGGAAAAACAATGGCATTATGGTGGAGAATAGATAATCACCATAAAAACCATAAAACTCGAGGAGTGAAGTAATCAAAGGGAGGCATCAGGAAGGGATCAAGAAAGGGTTTTGTTGGGTTGATGAGAGTGTGATGACATCCTTTCTGGAGTTCTGTCAGATAAACACTGAGATGGGACTTCGCAAAATGTTGGATCTGATTAAGGGTAGGTTTTTGATTTGGGGGAAGAGTCTGTAAAAGCTCTGGAGGATAGGTTAGGTTGTTGAGAGCTGGGAGACCTGGTGAGGGATCTGATGAAGAGGAGGCTGAGGCTGAAGTAGCCATGAGGACTAATGGGATTCTTCTGGTTGAAGTGATGAGATGGACTGGCTGAGGCCGGGAAAGCATATCTGCAATTATATTGTGTTGGCCTTTCACATGTTTAATAGTGAAATCATATCTGGAGAACCAGTCTTTGAGTCTCAACAGTTGAGGATTAGGAGGAATCTTATTGCGGAACTCGAGGATGTTGGGAAAAGATGAGTTGTCCATTTCCACAATAAAGTTTCTTGTCCTGAGGTGAAAGTCAAACTTTTGGATTCCATTTTTCACTACGAGAATCTCTTTGTAGATAGTGTGATAGTGCTGTTGGGCAGGTTTGAATTGTCCGCTAGCGTGACCACAATATCTTCTTTGACCTTCTTTTTCTTCGATGAGGATGGCACCCCAGTGGGTGTCACTGGCATTAGTCTGGAGGATGATTTGGCCGGAGGACGGAATAGTGAGGGCCGGTGGTGACTGTGCAATCTTCTTCAGTTGGATTATTGCATCTGTGTGTTGATTATTCTAGGGAGGAGGTTTCTTCTTTAAATGAGCAGAAAGAACTGAAGTGTAATGACTAACTCGAGGGATAAAATCTCTGATGTAATTAACAATTCCAAGGAACTGTTGAATCTGTTTGTGTGTGAGATTTGAATCTGGGAAATCAAGGAGTTGTGAGGCCAGATGAGGACCAGGACGGTATTGACCATTAGAAACGAACATACCAAGAAATTCTATTTCTTTGAGGCCAATCATACTTTTCTTTTCTGAAAGCATAATACCATACTGGTTGAGTAAATCATGAAAATGATGAAGGAGTTGGGTATGTGAATTCTCATCTGCAGAGAACAGGAGAATATCATCAATGTATAGTAAGGCTGAATGGAGAATAGGATGAAAGATTCTGGTAATGGCCTTTTGGAATAAGGATGGGGCTGTTTTGAGGCCAAATGGGAGGACTGTCCATTGATACTGGGCATTAGGAAGACAGAAAGCTGTCTTGTATCTATCACTCGGGTGGATACCAATCTGCCAAAATGCACCTTTGAGATCGAATTTAGAGAAAATGTTGGCACCAGGGAGTTGTGAAAACAACATGTTGGTTCTGGGAACAGGGAACTTATCACTCTGAAGAAAGTGGTTGAGAGGCTTGTAGTCAATGACTAATCTTTTCTTGCCTCTGAGCTGTTCTGAACGTTTTTCAACGTAAAATGCTTGACACGCCCAAGGTGAAGAGGTGTGTTCAAGAAGACCTTGTTGAAGCAAAATATCACATTCTTCATTTGCTAATCTGAGGTCTGATGGTGACATGCCAGAGTGAGTAGCTTTTGTAGGGTTAACATCTTCATTGAGCTTGAAAGGAAGCTTGATGAAGAAGTCTGGATTTTTCCACAAAGGATTGGGGTGATGGAAATCAGCATGACTATTGGAGCAAAACTGGAGTAGTTTTCTTTGGATTGGTTCAAATGAAGGTTGGATTTCAGACAGAGGGAAAATTTTGGGAATATCTGAAAATGATTTGAACTCTTTTTTGTATCTGATTCCTTTGGGTAGGAGACGAAGGGATTTGCATTGACAATAGACATCCCATCCAATGAGGATATCTTTATCAGGCAAAGGAGTTCCAATAACATAGACCCAAATGGTGTAAGAAGGGAAAATCTCAATACCAATCTTGTGTCTGGTAACTAGATTAGTAGTGAAAACTTTTCCATCAGCGGCTTTGAAATAATGGGTGGAATGTTTCCATGCATCAGGAGGGAGGATCTTTGGATTCATCATGGTATTGTGAGATCCTGTGTCGAAGTAGGCAATGTCATCAATTGGCTTGGAGTATTTGTCAGGAAGGATTTGAATAGGAGCTTGGGGTCCTGACTGGGAAATGATCTGTGAAGCCTGGTAGGATTCATAGATTGAATCATCATCTGAGGAGGCAGAGGATTCTGAATCTGTTGTTGTAACATCTGTATCTTGAAGCACAAAACTTGTGTTCTGATCAACAACTTCTTGTTCAGAATAGATGGATTCCATATCAGCATCAGTTGGAATGTCATCTGCCAGTTGTTCAATCTGATGAACTAGCTTTGCTGACTTTGCCTTCTTGTTGGGACATTTCTTTGCATAATGACCCTTTTGTCCACAGATGAAACATTTCTGGGACTTGTTCCATGCACGTTTGGACTTCTTCTTGAAGTATTTGAACTTTTTGTTTTTGTTGTTCTTGTGCTTGGATTTGAATTGTTGAAAGTGGTTTTTCTTCTTTGTCTTGCAGGTACAGGTGTCTTTGGATTTGCACTTGATCTGCAGAGAAGGTTGCTTGCAGCTGGTTTCATATCTTTTTCCTTCTCGTAACATCTTGGAGAAAACCTTCTGTGTAACACAGAGTTTTTCTAATGCACTCAAAGAGTACATGTGGATTTCACCAAGTGTTGTATCATTGAGGGATCTGCCAGAAGCATCAATCTTTCTCTGTAACTCATCATGAAGTTCTTCTGGAACAGAATTCATGTAGACCTGCTTAAGACTTTGGTCATTGATTCCACCAAGGATGTGGAACCTGCTGGACATCTTTTTGTAGTGAAACATGATGTCTTTCTTTCGGAGAGAGCAACAACGTCCTTCAAAGAATTCTTGTCTGGTTTGTTTGTAGAAGTGATCAGGATCACCGAGAAATTCTCTGAATATGTAACCCATAGCCTGAGAAGCTAGAGGTACACGGACAAACTGGAGTTGTCTGTATTCTCCGAGGGCTTGATACCAATCTCTGAGAGAGCCTGTGAAGCGAGAAACAAATTCTCTGAGAATTGCTTCAAGGTTGTGTTCTGATTTTGCCATTTGTAAATCTAGCCATGCAATCATTTCAGAAATCTTTTTTCTCCAAGCATCTGGAGAGGAATCGTCAAGATTGAACCAAGGACCATTGGTAGGCTTGGAATTATGAGGCTGACCAGGAGCAGTTTCTTGTGGTTCTTCCACATATGGGCTAGTGGAGGCATCATCAGGAGTGTCATAAGTATGAACAGATGACTGAGATGGCTGGGGATCTGTTCTTGAAGCCATGAAGACCTGGGTAAGATCTGTTTGATCACGATCTGGAGTGGAAATTTCTGGAATAGTATTCCAAGAGGACTGGGATGAAGTAGAGTCTGATTCTGGTTCAGAGGACGTGGGAGAATGGTGAGAAGTGTATAGGGCAGGCCTGTAATGGTCTGTTACTGGTTGTTTGTCTTTTCTGGGATAAGATGACTTTTTTGTGGGTTTTTTCTTCTTAGGAGGAGAAAGAGGAGGATACTTTCGAAAAAGTTCTCTAGTGGATTTGAAATAGCTTGTATCATCTGGTGGTCTGGATGATGAGGGATATGGAGGTGATGAAGGGAACATCAAAGTCTGAGTGTATGGTTTTGGGACATAAGGAGGTGGAGCAGGATGGAAATGATCTCTGTTTAGCTGGTCCAGTTGTTCTCTGAGTCTTTTGATCTCTCTTTCTTTGTCATTAAAATCAGGGCCAAAATAGCCATGATTAATGTATCTGTGAAGATCAGCATCTAGTTTAGAGATCTTGGACTGAAGATCAATAGCGAAGTCTCTGAAAACTGTATCCATTCTTTGGAGGCTTTGTTCATGTTGAGAAACATGATGGGAGACTCGGTCAATCTTCTGATCAATAGAGTTAAGGACTCTATTCTGTATTCTGGCATTATGGGTCTACCAGTTGAGAACTTGCTCAGCTTGTGAGAGATGTTTTAGAGATCCATCAGGCAAGACTTCAGTGGATTGGATGAAAGGTCTGGAAAATCTGTTCTTTTCAGGATTAGAGGAAGGTTCCAGAGGAGGGAAGTCTTGATCATAGTTAGAGGCCATATAACAAGGAATGGGCTGTGATTGAGGTTTAAATTGAATATGTGGTTCAGGTTCAGGTTCTGGAGGCAGTAGTCCTTCAGATCGTAGGATCTGTAGAGCTCTGTCATATATGGGCAGAGGTTTGTTTTTGATAGGATGAAGACCTATCCAAGGGCTGTCTGGGTCATTTGGTTTGTATGGTTTGCGAGAGGGTTTGCAAGGTGACAAGTAACCTTTGAAACACTTTCGGCATTCACAATCTGCATCGCACATGTTGGGATCAACGTCCCAAATGAAATGACCGTTGATTTTGTCGGTGAAGATTGGGGATCCATCAGCTTCAAAGCTGTGGATGGGAATATCATCTTCTGAAGTGACTGGTCTGATCATCAGGGCTTGGAAGATGGGAGGAGCACTGGAACTGTTGGAGGAGGCTTCTGGGTCTACAAGTGGTTGGTAGATCGTTTTGATAGAACCATCTGGTTCTCTGGTATACTCAGTATCTGTGGCAACTACTGGAGTATAGTTCTGGAAAGCCTTCTCATAGTTTGTGATCCATTCAAGTGGCATGAACTCTGTGAGCTTGTCTTTTGGTAATTGTTTTGGAATTTGGATGATGGTAGGGACTTCATCTTCACGTTCTGCTTTGATGAAGATGGTATCACCAGAATGACCTGGGATTGGAAGATCCAGGGCATGATCTTGGAGACGATAAGCTATCTGGTGGTGGAGAGTAGCCATGTATGAGTTGGGTTGCATGTCTGCACCCAAAATCTGGAGCTGTACTTTGAGACAGTTGTGGAGATTGGCATCCCTAAGAGGGATATTGAAATTGGGGTAGTACGTGAGTGAGATACTACCGGCATGAAGCGTTGTGAGACAAGTACCAATAACTGCCTGCTCATATTTTTTATAAACAGTGTTAAGCAAAGCAACTCTTGCAGTAACTGGTATTCATTTCCTTCCATGCAAGGTAAGGATGATTCTGACTGCACCAAAGTGGAGGTGTGAGTAACCTTCTTTGATCCATTGGTCAATCAAAGGTTGGCCAATTTCTAGATCAACATACTGCTCAGCTGGGGAAGCTGGGATGAGGCAGTTGTCAAGGGCAGTTGACTGGATGTATTCTTTTACTGGAGGAGATCTGTGTCGGACAAGATGAGTGACTTGTCTGGCTAAGGACTTAGATCTTTTGAAGATGTTATAGGGATTTAACAATGGAACAGAGGTTTCATTAATTTGAGCGGAGTCTGGGATGTGTGTATATTCTACAAGGTTTTGTATCTTAGAAGACTGGGTTCTTCTGATAGTAGGTGGGTGAGAAATAGAGGAGGAGAGACGAACAGGAGCTAAAGGAGTAGTGTTTTCCATATGACTTAAAACTCTTCTCTTCAATATTTTCTCTATTAGATGAAATAACAGTCTAACTCTTTCCTGGACACCAGGGGAGAGGCTCTAATACCATTTAGCGGGGGTGGCCGGTACCTTGCACCGTCCATAATAATATAATATATAATACATATAATAATATATATATATATATTATATAATAATATATTATTTTTGGAAAGGAGCTGAGGGTATTTTTGTAATGGAGTTGGGGTATATGAGGGTATTTATGGAATATCTATTTTAGTTTGGAATGTAATGGGTTTCCATTGGTTTTTGGATGGAATGCTCATTCCACCAAAATGGTGGAATCCCCAATGGAATCACCATTCCATTGCATTTTAACAAACCAAACGAATGAAATTGTTTTCTTTCCATTCTATCCAACCAAACATGGCCTATAGGAGACTCGTTGTATCAATTGTAATAAACATGATTTGAAATACAACTCTTACTACATGGAAGATATTTCTCAACATGCATCTTGCAATTTAATAAACAAATGTAAGACTCAGATTACTAATTTATATGGGTAATTGGATTATTAACGTGTCTCTTAGTATGAAATAAGAGGGAGCAAAATAAATAAACAATTGTTTTTAATTTTATTTTTTTTTTGAATTTTTTAAAAGTAAACTTGTTAAATTTAAAATTTTACTTATCTAATATCGGTTGCCCAAAAACCGATATCTTACTGTAAAATAAATCCATATCGGGATTTTGATTGGTGTTGAAAATAAGAAGTAAAAATTTAAAAAATTTATTAAAGATAAATAAAAAATTATATATTATGAATGTTTTATAATATATATATTATATTATTATATTAAATAATATATATTATATATTTATTAAATAATATATATATATTATATTAATATATTATTATATATATTTTTTAACAACAGAATGGAATCGAGTTAACTGTATTTTGACCAAAATACCCCTAATTATTAAAACCGCTACTATTTATATTTTATGGAGAGAATGTGATGGAATAAAATCATTGATGACAAGAAACACGATGATTCACAAATATTTTACTAGAGCAGTTTTCTTGGCTGTCGCTTACCATACTAGAGAAGTTTTTTGACACCTTATCTAGGTCACTGGTAAATCATGCCTATGTAAATATTTGTTTTTTAATTAAAAACTAATTTATTAATATTAAAAAGAAATAATACAAGAGAAAGTAAACAACCATCTGTAGAACTAATTACAAGAAAATATAAAGTACAAAATAAACGTCGTCTCCAAGACATTATCATCAGACGTGCTTGGAATGTTTTTTTCTATTTGTTTGGAGCACTTTAAAAGTTGGCTTCACTTTCCGTTTCGATTTGGTCACCACAGGAATCCAATTTTCCTTATTTAAAACATATATAATTAATTTCATGTTGTAGTATAGGGTTCTATCGGATTGTCTGAGTTAATATTCGAGATTGCCTCCATATGATCATGTCCTATTTCCTCTCCTGAAATGTTAATTTCATTGATTGGAAAGTTGTTAAGATGGGATCTAGCTGCAGAATTAACTCCTAAAATATCATAATTAGGGTCCGTATCATAATTATTGTTTCTTAAAATATCTGGATTCCCAGAAATTCAACTTCCCAAATGAGCAGGGATTGATTTGGAAAAATCTCTATCATTAACAGCGTGATCTCCAGATTCTTCTCCCGAAACTGTCTTAACAGCTGGAGGAATTTGAATTGGCATGATATTCTCCTCTGACAGCTGATTTTCCTGAACCAAAATAGGAATGTTTTCCTTCTTAGGATTCTGGCTTTCACTGTGGTTGCTCTGCTCCTCCGAGACCAGAAGTTGCATATTTTATGTATATAATTAACATTATAACTTATAAGAAGAGCTAGAAGTGCTGCTGCTTAATCAGTTTCAATATCCTTCACTTGTGATCATGGATTCCCTCCGATGTTTTGTAGGTGTTGTTTCGCTTCTTTTACTCATTCTTCTTCCTGAATTGCAATTCGCATCTTCAAACAAAACGGCTTCTTTTAGCCTAAAGCTTATCCATCGTGACTCCCCTGAATCCCCCTTGTATCCCGGACCAATGGATTTCTCAGAAAGAGTAGAAAGGTACATGAAAATTTCTGAATCTCGAGTTAATTCGTTTGGGGAGAAAATCAGCAACCATAACAGAACCATGATGCCTAATATGATGCGTCCACGTGTATACACCGAGGACTTCATATACCTTGTGCAATTAGAAATTGGTACTCCTGTCAACACTTTCTACTTGATGTTGGATACGGGTTCGAGTCTCACATGGATGCAATGTCAACCTTGCATAGATTGTTTTCCTCAGAGGTTATATATTTATGACCCAAAACAGTCCCAAACGTTTGTGAAAGTTCCTTGCAACAATCCTCTTTGTCAGTATTACTTCAAATGCATCACCGAACAATGCTCGTATAATATCAATTACTATGGTGCATCTTCAAGCCAAGGGTATGCAGCCTGGGAAACTTTTCACATCAAGGATGAATATGGCTTATATACTCATATCAGCGATGTTTTGTTTGGTTGCTCGAATTCGAACAAGGGTTTTAGAGTTGGCAGCAATGGAGTTCTTGCTGGGATCATGGGACTGGACACACATCCAGTTTCATTCATAACACAAATGGGAAGTTTGATTATGCGGAGATTTTCATACTGTCTAGTCGATCCTATTTCACAGGGAACTTATCGCGAGACCTACCTAAAGTTTGGACTGGACATGGAGTATATAGGTGGTGCGGTTCAAAAAACCCCATTCTTGAAGCATCCGAAGTGGTATTCATATTATCTAAACTTACTAGACATAAGTGTTAACAACAAACGCTTGAATTTCCCACCTGACACCTTCAAAATCAAATCTGGTGGAGATGGTGGTTTCAGTATTGATTCAGGGGCCGTACTCACCTATATTGATGCTACAGCTTACGCGAAGCTGGAAGCCGAATTTGTGAGATACTTTTCATCTTTCGATCAGATTGAAAGAAGTCAAAATTGCTCTGGTCCAATCAAGCTTTGCTACAACGTGCCATTGGATTTTCCGGTGTTTCCTTCAATGACATACCATTTTCAAGGAGCAGACTTGACAATAGCACCGGAAAGTAGTTTTTTTGTCTATCATATAGAAAAATATTTCAGCCTAGCAATTGCTCCGTTTGGAAGACGTTCAGTATTAGGTGCATTTCAACAACATAATACTCGGTTTGTTTATGATATCGATTCAAATGTACTTGCATTTGTTCCTGAAGATTGTTCTAAAGACAATGCTTGATCTAGCTTGTGTTAAGCTTTTTTGTAGTTTTGTTCTCAAGTTATGTCTCAGAATAAAATTTGTGGCATTCAAGAAATGAATCTCATTGATAAATTAATTTAAATGTTTTAAATCCTAATATAATTGTTTTGTCAACAACTTTTATGATATTAGAAAATATATTTTCAAATCATTAAAAAAAAAAAAAAAAAAAAATCGTCAAAAGATGGGCAAACATGCAACAATATTGTTGAGATTGGGTTAGCCCCTCGTGACAATGTGTTGTAATGGCCCAAGCAAGAAGCCCAAAACAGATACACAATTCAGCAGCCCAAACCGACATCCTTCAGCTTCAGCAATCATACAAAACGCAGCGTATTTGCATCAGATATTTCAGATAAGATTAGTGTGTCATGTGATGAAATCCAAGGTGGCAAATTATTATTTCCTGTGTTGTAAGTGTATCTTAAAAATTTTCTAGTGATAACAGGAAGGTGTTAAAGAGTCTATTGTAGGTACAAGATCATAATAGTGGTATCAGAGCCACTCAATCAGTACCAACGGCGGACAATAAGAACTAGGAGTCTTCTGTGATGGAGTCTTCATCTAAAGACACATCAGGAGAAGAGGAAAGTGGAAGCGAAGCAGCTGATAAGCAGGAATCATAAGTTATTGGAAGTGAAGCTACCAACAACTAAGAACCAGAAAATGCACATCAGTTTGGTAACATTATAATTTCGGCAATTTTAATAATTCTTCTGCTATAATGAAATTTGATATTGACAAATTTGATGGCATTGGGGATTTTGGGATTTGGAGGAGGAAGGTGAAAGCCTTATTCTTCCAATAGAAAATTCTCAAGGCCATTGAAGGTCCAGAAAAATTGCCTACTAATTTTACTGATGAACAAAAGAATGATATGTTAGAAATGGCTTTAGGAACAATTAATTCAAGAAAATGACCATAGAGTTGGCCAATGTAGGAGAAAAAGAGAAGCTGAGTGATGAGAAAGAGGCAATCATTCTCCTCAACTCACTGCCTGAATCCTTTAAGGATGTCAAGGCTGTCATCAAGTATGGTAGGTCTTCTCTGTCAGTCGAAGAGTGTGTCTCTGCCCTAAAGTATAAAGAACTTGAATTAAAAATTGAAAGAAAAGACAATGGGGAAAACTTATTTGTTAGAGGTAGGCAGCCTGTCAAAAATAGTAATAATAACTCTAACAATAAGTCTAAAGGTAGAAGTAAAACTCCTAACCATAAATCCTAATCTAGAAATAAAAATGGCTCTAGGAAATGCTACTTCTGTGGGAAAGAATGGCATATTAAAAAAAAATACTATTTTGAGTTTAAGAAAAAGATTCAAGATAAGACTCAATCAGTTGGTGATGCTGTTGTAGCATATAAATCCTATGATTCTATGAACCTAGTGAAATTTTAGCTGTGAGCACTGAGGATATGAGTTCTAAATGGATTCTAAACTCGGGCTGCTCATTCCACATGTGTCCTAGAAAAGAACTGTTCACTGAGTTCCAAGAACTCAATAGTGGCAGTGTGTTGATGGGAAACAATCAACAATGTAATGTGGAAGGTATAAATTTAATTGCCATTAGAATGTATGATGGGATGGTTAGGGTCTTTAGAGATGTGAGGTATGTGCCAAACCTTAAAATAAATCTAATTTCTCTAGGTACCCTAGATGAAGAGGGCTATACCTATAAGGCTAAAAAAGGTGTCCTTAAAGCCTCTAAAGGTTCACTTATTATCCTTAAGGGTGACAAGAAGAATGGTCTATATGTTTTTAGAGGTAGGGCTATCACTAATGAGGTTCCTTGTATAGCTTCCAAAATCAGTGACAAAGGGAGTCTTTGACATGAGAATTGGTCACATGAGTGGGAGAGGTGTTTTAGAGTTGAGCAAAAGGGATCTCCTAAATGGAGATCAAGTTAGTAAGCTAGACTTTTGTGAGAACTGTGTACTATGAAAACAGCATAGAATCAGCTTCAGTGCATCTCAACACTCCTCAAAACAGATCCTAGAGTATATGCACTTAGATTTATGGGGACCTTCAAAAGTCCCCACTCATGGAGGGAACATATATTTTCTGTCCCTTATTGATGACCACTCTAGGAAACTTTGGCTTGGACCTTTTAAAGTCCAAAGATCAAGCTTTTGAAAGCTTCAAAGCTTGGAAGAGGTTGGTTGAAAGCCAAACCTTTAAGAAACTTAAAATCTTAAGAACCGATAATGGATTAGAATTTTGTAATGAAAAATTTAATAAGTTTTGTGAAGAATATGGCATTACTAGACATAGAACTGTGAGACACACGTTACAGCAAAATGGAGTGGTTGAAAGGATGATCCTATTGAAGATGATAGGGCTGCCCATTCTGATGGTATGCATCAGGTGGGAAAGAGTTAGAATCAGCCAGAGATAAATGATTCTCTAACTGATTACGAGCTGGTTAGGGATAGGGCTAGGAGAATTATTAAACCTAACAGTAAGTTTGCATATGCTAATGTAATTTCGTTTGCATGATACACTGACCAAGAATTGGAGAATTCTGAACCTAGGACTTATAGTGAAGCTGTCAATTGTATTGATAAGCTGAAATGACAGCAAGCCATGTTAGAAGAGATGAATTCTCTTGAGAAAAATCAGAACCGGTCCTTAGTGAGAAAACCAGAAAAACATAAGGTCATAGCTTGTAGGTGGCTTTATAAGATAAAAGATGGTGTAGGGTAGAATGATCATGTTAGGTTTAAAGCTAAGTTAGTGGCTAAAGGGTTTACTCAAAGGGAAGAGATATATTATAATGAGATATTTTCCCATGTAGTGAAATACAAAACCATTAAGATTATTTTTGCTCTAGTTATCTACTACAACCTAGAAGTGGAGCAATTAGATGTTAAGACAACTTTTTTGCATAGAGACTTAGATGAAACCATCTATATGTCTCAACTGGAGGGATTTGAGTCCAAGACTAATCCCTCACATGTTTGTCTTTTTAACAATCATGGGATGTTAAATTACTCTACTCCTAAATTAAAATTGCACTACTCCTAATCTCATTCATAGACACATATCAATTTAGACTAATCACACACATGAATATCACAACAAGAGATTTAATCATGAATAAAACAAAGAGTAGAACAAAACTCAAAGAATATAAGAACAATCATACATATATTGCAATAAGTGTAGGTTTACAAAATTCCCAAATTGGGGTTACACATAAAGGAAAACAAGAAATACAAGAGAAAGAGTAAATAGAAACAACCCTTGAAGACAACTCCTCCAAAGATGCTCTATGCTTTCCTAGCTCGAAATTGATCCAAATACCACTCATTTCCCTTGTAATCTACTCCTAAATGTGGTGTAGGAAATGTAAAAATGGTGGTGGAGGTGTATGGTGAGCTCCTATGGAGGAAGAACCTCCATGGGAGCTTGGATCTCTCACTTATACGGTGGAGAAGGTGAAGAAGATGAAGAAAATGGAAGAAATGTGGTGTTGGGTGGAAGAGAGAGAGGGAGAGTTAGGGATTCTGAAAAAACTAATAGAAAAGGAGATATTTATAGTGGGAGGAGTCTTAGGGCAGAAATGGAGGTGAAAGGACAAGAATGCCCTTCATAAGTGTCTGATTTTGGGGGCTTCGCGAGTGAGTTTCCAGTAGTGCGTACCGTTATGGAAACGGGCATAACTTTCTCCACAAACATTGGAATTGCATTCTTGAAGAACTGTTGAAAAGAAGACTTCTGGGGATTTCCAACCATAGGTAGCACAAAACCTAGTTCATTCGGAGGAGAGAGATATGACCCCCGAAAGTTGAGCATTTTGCAAGATGTTTTCGTTAAAATTCCACCTTGAATTCTGCGCACTATTCTGCGCTCTAGGGCACCGAATTGCAAAAAAAATGAAGCTCTACCAAGAATTCAGTGGCCCCTAACCACAGAATAGGGGCACCGAATCCAAGTTTTAAAAATTGCACTTTTGCCCTAATATTTCTCCATTTTTTGCACTTTAGCCCCCATGATGAAAAATAACATGAAACACTTATTTAAAATGTTAACAACCCAGTTTTACCTGGGAAATAAGCATAAAAGATGAAAGTAAGGGGCTACACAACGTGTAGAAATAAGAGTTATCAAAGTATTAATGTTTAAAAACCATCAAAAATTATTAATGTTTAAAAATCATCAAAAAGAGATAATATTAAAAATCTATTTCCATAAACAAAATAGTAAAAAATAGAAAAATCTCATAACCTAATACTTATCTTTTTAATTCTCATCTAACCTAAACACCTTTAACTTTCCAAGTGGTTCTCAAATCTCATGGCTAGTGGAGGCAAGACAGCACTTTATCACTAGATCGTTGAAGCCACCACACTCACTCAACACTGTTCAAATCTGCCACACTCACTTGTTGCACTCACTCCACTCTATTTGAAGCCGTCTCACTCGCTCCATCCCGTCTAAAGCCTCTAGACTTCGTCACCACACCGTGCAACGCCACCGTAATCCATCATCACCGGTGAGTGAACTTAGCTTTTACTTTGGCAAAAACAATTTTTTTTTCTTGGCATGTGTTGTGTAGTAGTTTACATGAAATGGTTTCTATTCAAATGGATTTTGTTTGCTTTTGATGTGTTGTTTGCTTTTTATTTAATTTTTTTGTTACGTTTTTTATTATTCAGTGGCTTCATTCTATCTATTCAGTTATTTAATTTGATTTCAAAATATTTCAATTTGGTTAACTAATGATTGAATCTATGGTGTCCTGATCGATTACCCTTCCATGCTTTGTTGGTGCTTTATTTGTTTAATTGGGTCTTCATTGAAGCATTTCAATATGTTTATTGTTCATTTTTATAATTAATACGATTTCCTCATTTGAATCAAACAGGTAAAGATTCTAACATTTTGTTAGAAGCATTCAATGAAAGTAATTATGAAGAAGTGCATTTGATGAAATCAAGTATAAAGAAGTTCTCAAGTGTAATTTATTTGTTGAAACATTTTCAATGTATATTGTAAGTTGCAACTGCAATTTTTTTTAATAGCTATTCATTGTGTATGAGATAAATTTTATTGAATAAAATTTTATGGGTTTTGTATACTTTTTAATGATTTATTGAATTTGAGAAAATTAATTAAATTTTAAATATATATTAATATCCAAGGATTTAATAAAAATAACAGTAAAAATTATTATTGAATTTTTAAAAGATTTCACAAGAAAGATGATGGTTTTTAACTGTCATATTTTTAGGACGGGTAAAACCCACCAAGAATTTATGATGTGAAATACCGTCATAAATTTATGATGCTTTTATAGCCATCAAAAAACTGTTCTTGACGTAGAGATTGATGACCTTTTTTAAACATCATGAATTACCTGTTATGACGGTTTTTCTTTATTATAAAATCTTTTTTTTCTTGTAGTGTGAAATCCAAGGTGGCAGATTGTTATTGGCCGAAGTGGATTACATTGATGACTCATAAGATATGCCTATATAAAGAAAAAGGGGAGAGAGAAAGTTTTCAGTTTTCTCATTTGTGTACCGATTAGGGTTTTTTGTTCCTCTTCTCTCTCAAATATTCTCTCAACTGCTCTCTTAGTGTTCTTGGTAATTTCTTGGTGAATCCAATTGTAATTCGTGTAATACTTGTGTGTAATCTGTTCTCTAACAGATATTGAGTGTTTGTACACTTATTGCTAGCAAGTTGAGAGGTTTCTTGGTGTAAGGTTTGAAGATCCGAGTGAGGGTTTGACTGTTTGAGGCGTGATTCTTCTAGATTGTATATCTAGGTTTCTAGTGCGGTTTAAGGCCAGAGTTGTGTATTGGTTTTGAGTAATCTTGGAGAGAGTCTTACCTAAGAAGGCTCAGCGTGGATGTAGGCTCAGTGTATGCTGAACCAAGATAAATCTGTTCATTCTGTTGTTGTTCATTCTCTTTACTACTCTTTTATTTTCTCCTCAGTTTTGTGGTTCTCAGATCTTGAACTTTTAGTCTATGATTGGTATCTTAATCTTTTATTAGGTTGAGATATAATTTGGGATCAGTTTCATCAAGTTCTCTAGACACAATTAGAAGGGTTAATTGCATAGGTTCTGTTTTGGTATTGACAGTGGTATACCTATATTCTGCCGTTGATACTATTGTTGGCAAATTATTATTTCTTGTGTTGTAAGTGTATCACTGTATCTTACAGATTTTCTAGTGATAACAGGAAGGTGTTGAAGGGTCTATTGTCTGTACAAGATCATAACAAATATTTTGTCCTCTGAAGAGTTAATAGCCTTTGCTAACACATGGGCAACACAATTAGCTTATCTAGGCACAAAACAACAATAAGAACAAGCCAAAGCTTTGAAGAGAATGTGAATCGATCTCCTCAACCACCGGGCCAACATTAGCCAAAGGATTAGTGTCATTGATGCTAGCTAGTAACCGCCACCTTAGAATCGCTCTCCAAAATTTCAATTAAAAAGCCAAGTTGCCTAGCATGAAACAAAGCATCTCTAGCAGCAAAAATCTCACCGATATCGAAACCAAAACAGCAAATACAAGGGAGAGCAAAAGCAACAAGGACACTCCTAAAATGATCATAGAAACCGCAGAAACCCGCCACCTACTAACTAGGTTTTCCATTGTTGGTAAACCATCAAGAAAGCCACATCATTAGAAGATACGAACCTTTGGCGGAACTGAGAGGTGCCAAATAATTTTCCACCATAAATTAGTATTGTGAGAACTCGCCACTGAAGGAGAAGAAATGGCAAGCTTGTAACCACTTTTAACATAATACTCGCCTCTCTTGTCATAGTGCCATACTACTGCCATATCAATTTCTCAAGTCAAGACATGCAAGAGATAGGAATTGAGAGAATAATTTATTTATCAATTTATAACAGATGATGAGAAATAGCCCCAACATTCCACCCACTAGCATGAGGTAGAATTATATCATAGACCCTCAAATCAACATCAGCATCTGAATAAACAGCAGGTAAGAAAGATGGTTACTTAGGAAGCCACAGGTCTAAGAAAACTTTGAAGGAAGCACCGTTGCCAACCCCCCATCTAAGACCTTTGACTAACTGACGGCTCCAAATAATACTTTGCCAAATAAGAGGTGGGTGGAATGCAGAAAATCTGAATGAGGGAAATATTTCCCCTAGCCTTGAGAACCGAATATGTCAGGGAAGAAGTAGGGTGGAATGCAGTAATCTCAATGCTTGCTTTGCCAAGAAAGCCTGATTAAAAGTTGAAGTCCCTAAACCCGAAACCTCCTTGCTCTTTCGGTTTACAGAGCTTATTCCAGGTAATCTAGTGAACCTTTTGAGCTGTGGATGTGGAGCCCCACCAAAACTGAGCCAAAATAGAACTGAGCTCCCTATGGAGAGTAGTGGGAAGGCGAAACACACTCATAGCAAATGTAGGAATTGATTGAGCAACAACTTTAAGGAGAACGTCCTTCCCTCTAGAAGAAAAAAGAGACCCCTGCCATCCCCCAATCTTTTTCTCACACGGGCTTTAATCCCAAATACTTGTCATTAGCTAAATCTCATAAATGAACTCTAAAAGTAGGATCAAGGTCCTTTCTTTGACTTGTTTTTCCTTGACTTTCTATAATCCAATTACACTTAAGCAAAATACAAAATACATGGTTAATATTAATTCACTTTTTTCTCTCTCATGCAACTTGATATTTGAATTACACTTGAAGAATGTCAAGGAAAAACAACGACCAAGGAGAAGATCCCAACTCCTAAAAGTAATACATTCTTAATTTCATATCTATTACAAGGGTTTGGCTATGTTACCGGGATTCATTCCCATTAACATTACTTGCTCTCAATATGAGGGCCCACTTCCGTTTAATTTAAAATCTTGAAAGTTAGTAACCGATTGTAACAGGTTGTAACAGGTTACTATCTAACAAATTTAATAAAAAAAATGTTTTAATCATTTATAAAGTAAAAAAATTATTAATTTTTATAAATGTTTAAAATTAAAGAAATTCTTTTTTTTTTTTAAATAAAAGTCAACAAAACAAAAAGATACTTAAAAAATATTTTAATTATTTATAAAGTACAAAAATTAATTAAAAAATATTTTAATGTTTAATTTAAAAAAAAAAAAATTGATCAAAACAAAAAGATAAATAAACATTGTTAAAATTAATAAAAAAAAAATTCATAACCAATAAAAGTAAAATTTAACCGATCTGACATATCTTAGTAATCATTTCAACATAAATATTGCAAGTTAATGTGATGTTGAAACTTTAACGTTACATACAACCATACTTTTGTTATACATACCTATTTCGGCGTTGTATGTAACAAGTACATCTTAATACGTAACAACTAAAACTTAAAATGTAACCATTATGACATAGCTTGTAACCATTCAAACGTAAATGTTACTAGTTAACATGATGTTGCAAATTTAACGTATAATGCAAACAATATAATGTAGTTAGTAACCATTTAATTTATACATAAGTGTTGCAAGCTAACATGATATTGCAACTTTGACGTTACATGCGCCTGTACTCATGTTACACGTAACCACTCTAACATAACATATAACAATTATATTTTAAAGTGTAAAATCTAAAACTTAAAATGTACCAATTGACATAGCTTGTAACCATTCAAACGTAAATATTGCTAGTTAACATGATGTTGCAAATTTAATGTATGATGTAAAACAATATAATGTAGTTAGTAACCATTTATACATAAATGTTACAAGTTAACATGATGTTGCACCTATACTCATGTTATACGTAACCACTCCAACGTAATATATAACAATTATATTTTAAAGTGTAAAAAAGTCCATATCCTTGACCAGTATGAATTGTCTGATTGGGAGGTTTTTTTTTTTTGAAAAATCCGATACGAAATTTTTTGAACCAAGACCAATCCAGATCCGAAAATCTAGAAAAACTAAAAAAATAAGATTCGGATAATTCGAATCTAAATCTGATTGACACCTCTAATTTAGAGATTCCATTTTCTGATTACGGAAGAACTACTTAGGCAATATTCAATTGATTAATTACCACGCTTGTCGAACGAAATACCCTAGTCAACCACTCTCACCGATTGAACTTCACATTGACAACAATCCTCTTGCCAACTAGACTTGATTTTTCTACCGCTGAACCTATCAAGGTCCTACCATCCTCCGTTCTACGACCTATGGTTTGCTTATCATTCTTTTATTTTTCTACTTTTCATCTTACTTATTTGAGCATCAAGGTCTCTTTGGCTGGCACCACCTTGGTGCCAATTCCAATCAATTGTAGATCCAACTGTTAAGTAGCATGTAACAAATCCATCTAATATGTACCAAGTAAACATAGACATAGAATTTAAATAATAAAATTAATAAATGTTAATATTAGCAATGATATTGTATTTAATAAATACTTGTTCATATTGTAACCAATTTTAAGAACTATTCAATATTTTATTTGAATTTGAATTTTCATAATTTATTCTCATCACTATTAAAATAAGAATATATATGCTTATTTTTATTTAATTAAATTAATTTTATAATTTATTATTAATATATATTTGTATATTTTTAAAAAATAAATTTGTTCAATTTTATAATTAGATTATAATAAATATTGTCTAATTAATAATTTTAATTTAATATATGAACATATTTAAAGTCCACTATTTCGATAGCTGTGTATTTCATTTAAATACAGTACTAAACTACAAATGTTGTTATTATTAATACTAGTTTTTTTACCCGAGCGTTGCACGGGCTCCGTATTATAAAATTATTCTGATCTGCCTGATATTAGACAGTCAGAACACTACTCGCCATTTGAATATTTTTAAAATTATTCATATATCAAATTAATATGAAATCTTCAAAATAGTTTAGACAACACATATAAGATTACAAGATAAAAGTTTCAAAGTTAAGTACATTAAATAAATATTTTTAACGTATTTATACTTTTGGATTTCGAAATCTGTCCATCACTGGACAGATTGTAGTATCCGACTTTGAAAATTCATAACTAATTCAATAAAACCCGAAAAATAGTGAAATAAATTCAGAAACCCTTTAAACCTCTTCATAAACATATTTACCAAATATTACAGTTTTTAAGTAAGTATAACATAGTGAAAACGATTTTCAAAATCGGACTATATTATAAAAACTGATATTTCCAGCAATACTGTTTCAAACTCAAAAATTTATAAAAAATACAATACTTATTATTTTGAACCAAAACAAATTTATTTGGAACCCTTAGTCAGTCTAGTTCAAAATCTCAAGATCCAAATCACAAAAGTTTCACAAATAAATTATCTATAATTTTCGGAATTAGCACTGGTCAGCCTCAAGTAAACATATATCAGAAAAATGAAACCAAACAATCACCTTAAAATGCTTCTAGGATTCCAACTTGATCAAAACCTTAACTTGAATCCTCTAAGCATCTAAGTATACTTACATAAAATTTACATATTGGAAAACATAATAAACCAAGGGTGAGTTTTCTTACCTCAAATACGTTCTAGCTCTAGAAATTCAAAAACTCTCACAATAATCTCTAGAGGTTAGGATTTCAAAACACAAATTAGTATTGAATATTAATGTTTCTAGGGAAAAATTCGATCTTCCATAACAATTGAGGATTTCAGGTTCAATTTTTTATAGTTAATTTAAAAACATAAGATAATGATTCTAATGCATTAAAAAACAATACATTCACTCATGCTTATGTTTCTATGCAAAGCACCATGCAATATTAGTACATACTTACCAAAAAAAAAAAAAAAAAAAAAAACAATTATATAGATATAATGTTACATTTCAATCTGTAGGTGATGCAGTAGCAGATATTTTTTTAAAAGTGCCTATTCAAAAAATTAAACAACAATATTATAAACATGAACATGTTTAAAACTTGGAAAAAGTAACAAAACTTACGTACCTTTTCATTCACAGAAAACAATTGAATAGAATATCATTATCTTTCTCCATATATATATATATGATATATAAGTTGAAAATGAGGAATATAAAAACATTTACTAAATGATAATGGGGAAATTAAATCATATTTAAACCGAATTATAACAACTTTGATTATTAGTTGTTAAAGTTGTTATGATATTTACATCACCTAATCAAGTGGTCTTTTGGCATTCCTACAATTGACATGCATTGCCACGTCACTAATTTTTTTATTTTACTAATACATTTATCTCATTATCTGTGCACATCTAAATACATTTGAAGAGCTCTATATATAAACGGTTGTGGAGATCAATAGGCATGGTTGAAAGTATGTGAACTTCTCAGGTAAACTAAAAGATTTTAATAAATATTTAACAAAACTTTTAATAGATATCCAATGTATTTAATTTGATTTAATTGTAGCATTTAGCCCCATATATAAACGGTTGTGGAGATCAATAGGCATAGTTGAAAGTATGTGAACTTCTCAGGTAAACTAAAAGGTTTTAATAAATATTTAACAAAACTTTTAATAGATATCCTATGTATTTAATTTGATTTAATTGTAGCATTTAGGAATATTTCTTTATTTTATTTTTTGAAGAAAGGAAAAAAGTATTTAATAATAGAAAATATAGGTAAACTAAAAGGTTTTAATAAATATTTAACAAAACTTTTAATAGATATCCAATGTATTTAATTAGATTTAATTGTAGCATTTAGCCACCTATATAAACAGTTCTGGAGATCAATAGGCATGGTTGAAAGTATGTGAACTTCTTAGGTAAACTAAAAGGTTTTAACAAATATTTAACAAAACTTTTAATAGATATCTTATGTATTTAATTTGATTTAATTGTAGCATTTAGGAATATTTCTTTATTTTATTTTTTGAAGTATTTAATAATAGAAAATATTATGAATATATGGTTACATTTAATTCCAAACTCTTCATACGGCGACATGTGGCGCTGGTGAAACTCTCTTATTATATATATATATATATATATTATTATTTTTTGTGTTGTTGGATTTTCAAAAAAATAAAAAAATTGTTGGCTACCGGATACACTTTTCATTTCTACCAGTATAAAAGGTTTCAAGTTAACAGTTTTTAATTAGTTTTAATAAAGATTCTTCAATATTAACCATTGGATTACATTTAAGAAATCCATTGGTCAATAAAATACCCAGTAACATTGCATTATACAGCAACATAGCCAAACCCCCCAATTATAAATTTATAATTTTGTTTATAGTTATAAAAACCCATTTGTTATTATACGGTTATACCCGACTTATTGTTCAATTGTGTTATAATATGTGTTTCATGAGCAACAAAACTGAATTATTTTTATCGAATTCAATACAATCGCAATTGCTATGAAATTTTTTTTTGGTTTACACCATCCGGCAATTGCTATGAAATTTAATCAACGCATTAAAGACGCAATTTTACGTGGATATAAAATTTAGGAGTCTTCAATTTGGCCAATTTGAAGAGTTTGGTCACGTGGAATCTCCCTCTCTAATTTCTCACGTAAAATAAACATATGTTATCGTATTGTTTTCTTGTATAAACAAACCAGTATTTTGTTAATGGCATTGACAAAATAAATTGTATCTCGACAGGCTTGACATCAATGATGTTAGTACTTGAGGCAGCCAAAAATGGCGCATAGGCCCAAACACAAATAGAAGCCCAAAAAACTTCATATAGCCAATCCAAGCCCATCTACTCCAAGTCAACCCAAGTCCTATGCCAACAAGACTTGAACGTATAAAAGACTTGGTCAGAAAGTTTCAGTTACAGAAGTTAGTAACCACTGAATCGAAAGAGAGAAAATCTCCCTTGAAATCACTCCCACCATTTACAACTGCCAAAGTTGGAGAAGGGGGTCTAAAGCTATAAATAATAGAGGTCACTCACAATGAAACGACTAGGAAAAATCTCTACAAAAGAACAAAGCTAATTAGCATCTTCAAACTTTGTTGATGATTATTCAGGCCACCAGAATTCTATTTGATTCACAATTACGATTCAAGTATAATAAACGCTCAGCCCAAGCGAACCTAAGACTGTATGAATGACACCACCCAGGGCTCGACAAGCCTTGTCTACGGTTTGCTCTATATCCTATTTTGTTTCCTTCTTAATTTATATTATCTTATTTATTCATAAACTGCATAATTTGAATGTCGAGTATCCCTCTACGAGATACTTCTCCTTTTAGTTTTGTTTTATGCCTACGACAGGTATCCAAAGCACACAAAGTTCTATTCACAAGTAGTAAGAGCCCACCATTCTACAACTGAAGGGCGAACCTTACACGATTCATCATTCATTTTCTAACCTCACGTGACTTACTCAAAGTCAACGAGTTGCTTCCATAGATTATCGGTACCCTGAACTCTACGATTTTGACCAAATTTTGACCGTAGGATTTTCTGGTTTTACAGTACTTAGTAGCCATGTTTAAATTATTAGTGCATATTTATCATGATCAATGGATTCCTAGACCTCTATCTTTTAAAGTTCTGTCGCCACCAATTCTGGGAGATGCTGCTAAGGTTTCAGCTTTGAAACTCCCTCAGGTGTTTGGAATGAGAGACTTAATTGTTCATGATTCTTTCTTGCCTGAAGATGCTAAATTGATTCCAAGTATCCCGTGTTCTTCTTCCCATTCTAATGATACTCTCACGTGGCACTTTGAGAAACTGAGTTCGTATTCGGTGAGGAGTGCTACCATTTTCAGCTTGCTTTCGAATCCTAGTTCTTTTGGTCTGAGTTTGTCAGAGTCATGGTGGAAATTTTAGTGGAGAATTAATATTCCGACGAAAGTGAAGATGTTCATATGGCCAGCCTGCTATACCTGGTTGCCAATGCGCCAGAATTTGTCCATGAGAAGGGTCCCGGATGAGGTTGAGTGCTCACTGTGTAATAGACGGTCAGAGACTACCGTGCATGCGTTATTGTGTTGTCCGCTGTTAAAGGAGATGCGTGCCAGGTGTGCTTTTATGAAGAGCTCTTGGAGTTGCGATAGTACCAATTTCCTGGATTTTATGATTTCTTGCAAGAATCAGCTAATCCAAGAGGAGTTTGAAACTCTTTGTTTGGTGCTTTGGAGAGTCTGGTTTATGCGGAATAGTCAGGTTCATAACTCGGCCTCCATGATTAATGTTGATATTGTTCCTTGGGCTGCTGAGTTCCTTGCGGATTACTGTCCGACGAATGCTTTAGCAGAGGTTGCTATTGATGTTAGGAGGCAGTGGGTGATTTGTGTAAACCTTCAATGTGAGTTTTTTATAAAATTGTGAGCAATATATGACATTATATTTTGAGTTAATAAAAAACTGAATTGATTGGAGTGTTTAAGTAAGAGAGAGTTGACTGGATAAAGCCTATTATTAATGTGATCAATATTATTGGGCTTGGTGCACCTTAGCTACATTATTTATGTAGGATATGGTATGTGATGGGCTATTGTATATGTGTGGGCCTAGTAATCCTTTTGGGACTAGCCATTCTATTAGGGTTGTGAATCCTCTATGGGTTAGGATTCAAGTAAGTAATAATATATATAGGGGCTCCCTACTCTCTCTGATGTATCACATAGTGATTCAGAATAAAGTAGACTCCCCATTAGGTTATCTGAAGTAAGGTGAGTAGAGAGTAAAAGACACTTTATAACGTGGATGGTTTCCGTTGCACTTCCAGGTACGTGTCTATTCATACTTATGTATACAATACAAGATTTAAATTTCATTTATATAATGCTTACATTCGAATATTGGCACAAGGTGAATATGAATGCAGCTGTTGATTCGAGATTGGTATTATTATTCTAGATTTTGAAGGCGAAGTGCTACCTTCTAGTGCTCAGCCTGTCTTGGCTTGTTTCCCAGCCCAAATTGTAGAAGCTTTGGCCATCTTAAAAGGCTTGCAGTTGGCTTGTGATATGGGATTGCTACCTTATGATGTAGAGTCTGATGCTCAGATGGTGGTCAACCTTATTACATCTAAAAGTGTTCCTTGTTCTGATGTTGGTTTAACTCTAAAGGAGGTAGGCTTAATCTTAGAGGACTCCCCTGATTGTGTAGTTGATTTTCTTGTTAAGAAAGTCAACATGGCTGCTCATAGTCTTGCCAACCTTTGGCTTAAGGGTAAATTAGCGAAAATAGCCTTTCCCAACAATCCCTTTCTAGGAAATAGCCCCTTGGTAAAAAAATTGCTAATTTGGCCGCTTTCCCAACCCCATTTACAATTATGCCCTTAAGTGGCCCTAAAGTCGAAATACCCGAAATGCCCTCGCTCAATGTTTGAACAAATAAAACTTGATCACATTTACTAAATTACCCTCCCATTCTGATTCCCCACAAAGTGACTAAATTTCCCTCTGAAAATCCCACAAAAACTCTGCTCTGTGGTAATACAAACGGTCACAACAAGAACAACCAGAAAACCCAAAGTGAGAGGAAGGAGAAGCAAAGCAGAAGAAGGTCGCCGTTGCGTTGAAGGTCGCCGTTGCCCTCGTCGCCGTCGCAGAAACTCTGTTCTGTGAAATCGCAAACCCAAAACTCGAAACTCTGCTCTGTGTGAAACCGCAAACTCAGACAACTTCAAACCAGAAATAGAGAGAGAAAGGAGAAGCACAAGGTTGGTGTTGTCGCCCTCACGTCGCCGTCGGCATTGAAGGAAGCACCCAAACCTAGACAATAACAAAGAAATCGCAAACCCAGTCAACAACAAACCATAAATTGAGAGAGGAAGGATAAGCAGAAGTTCGTCGTTCTCAGATACTTTGTCGCAGTCTGTCGCCGTCGCCGTCGCCATCGGCATTTACGGAAGCACCCAAACCCTAGAAAACGTAAATTCCTTTGAAGGTACTAATTTGTTGGAAATTGTGGTTTTTGTTGGAGTTTGTTCTTGTATGTGTTTTGGGATGGTAGATTGTTCTGTTGTTTGTGTTTTTGACGTGTTTGTATGTTTATTTGGAGCGTGTGTGTTATGTTTGAAGGGCAAGCATTATTGATTGATTGCTGTGAACTACACTGGAAATGTTTTGTTTTGGGTATTGGGAGGGAAGAAAAACGTTTGCAGACAGTAAAGACTTATTTTGCATGTAGTGAAGAAAAGCATTATTGATGCATGTAATTTGTGTGCCTAGGATTGATTTATATAAATAAGCCTAGGACTGGATGCAATGAGCCTAGGAATCAGCTGCTGTGAATGTATGCATGTAATGTGTGAGCCTAGGACTGGATGCATGTATTTTTTTTTTTTTTTTTAGCAAGTATGTATGTATTTTGTGAGCCTTGGAATCAGCTGCTGATGTTGAATGAGAATGCATGTAATCTTTGAGCCTTGGACTGATGATTAATGCATAATTTTGAGCCTAGGACTGGATGCAATGAGCCTAGGAATCAGCTGCTGTGAATGTATGCATGTAATGTGTGAGCCTAGGACTGGATGCATGTATTTTTGTTATTTTATTTTTTAGCAAGTATGTATGTATTTTGTGAGCCTAGGAATCAGCTGCTAATGTTGAATGAGAATGCATGTAATCTTTGAGCCTTGGACTGATGATAAATGCATAATTTTGAGCCTAGGACTTATTTTCATAAGCCTGGGACTGATGTTTTCCTTTTGTTTTCTTTGTTTAGATGCCGAGGAAAAATCTGAATCCAAACATGTGGCGGTTCCCAGACCATGAGAGCTGGGTTCCTGCTAGAGTAAATAGTGGGAGTAGCCAATATTTCATGACAAAGTTGAAGGAGGTCCTACAGAAATTTGGGTTGGAAAAAAAATTCGAGGAGGGCCCCTTCGGCATATATTTGAAGTTGACAGAACCGTTGACACTTTACGGGCAGCTTATTCACAATATTTTGAAAAGAGAAATAATTCTCCCCAAAGGACAAAGAGAAGATGAGATGTGGTTTGGGTTGAGGAATTCGCAAGCCCGTTTCGGCCAAGAGGAATTCTGTTTATGCAGCGGGTTGAATATGGGACAGCTGCCCCAAGGTTTTGCTAACAACAACAAAGTACCAGAGGATTCGATGCTTAGAAGAATGTTCAATGGAAAAAGGCCGACTGCTAAGGTATTGTACGCCATATTGAGGAAAATGACGTCCGAAGAGAGTGAAGATGCGTACAAGATGTTGAATATATACATGGTGAGCCAATTCTTTGGCACGGATGACGGACGAACCACAGCCATCCCGGGGTGGCTGTTTACATTAGTCGAACAGGAAGAAGAATTCAAAAATTTTCCATGGGGTTCTTACATTTTCAGTTTAACATTTTATTTTCTGAAGGGTGTATTGAATGGACGGCTGCTCAATCTGAGAGGTCAAGCAAAGAAGGAAGACAAGAAGGAAGAGAAGAAGGGGAAGCTGCAGAAAATGAAGAATGCAGTAGAAGAAGAAGAAGACTTAGAAGAACAAGAAGAAGAAGAAAAAGAACAAGAAGAACAACAAGAAGACAAGAAGAAAAAGAACAAGAAGAACAACAAGAAGACAAGAAGAAAAAGAACAAGAAGAAGAACAAGAAGTTAGTAGAAGTGAAAGGGAAAGGGAAAGGGAAAGGGAAGCTGAAGAGAGTGGAAGAGAAGAGTGTGCAAGAGAAGAAAGATAAGAAATCGAAGTATTATACCTACAATTTGTCCGGGTTCCCTCTAGCACTTCAGGTAAGGTTTAAATGAAACTAATACAGCATATTTTAAGCATAGCAAAACTGTTACTGTGTTTCCCGTTTCATACTTTGTTGAATTGTTATTGTGTTTCCTATATTGATATTAGTTAGTTGAAATTGTATAGGTATGGGCCATGGAGAGGATAATTCGTTTTGATGGTTTGGTCGGACGGAGAGTTGGTACGGGGTATCCCCGGTTCAATAGATGGGCATTTGATGAAAGGATTCAAGATATTGAATCAACATTCAACTCCCAGGTGTGTACTCAATGACCCTTTCTTTTTAGCTATATAGGGATAATTATCTTTGGAAATTCGGTAATAATTGATAGTTCCCAATATGCAGATGGCTTTATTTGATTGGGGAGTTGAAAAGTATGAAAAGGGTACAGATTACTTCAAGTCATTGAACTTGAAACGCGTGTGTCATCCACTAACTTCAAAGAAGAGAGAGAAGTTGGCTCTTCCTCCACCTCCAAGTAAAGTGGAAGAAGAGGTTGTTGGTGGTGATGACGATGAAGTAAATGACAGTGATGGGATTGACGCTTCTATTAAGAAGCAGGAGATAGGAGGCTCAGTGAGGAAAACTAGAAGTACATTTTCGGGTGAATATTCCCCCCCTTCGAAGAAGAGTCTATTCCCCGATGGGAATTCTAAGGTATGATTCCATCTACACTATTTGGTTTTAGACTTATAGTAAGCTATTCTTGTATGTATTGTAGTATTAATTATTGCATAATTCAGGTGCCTTCCACAATCCCAGAATTATATGCAGAGTTACGTGCTGCTATAGCTGAAAGCGAGCAACGTATTGTTCACTTTTGTAAAGATGAATTTGCAAAGATTAGAAATGAGATGAAGGTTAGATGCATAAAGTTGTTGAAAAACATATTATTATTTATATATAATACTGTAGTCATTAATAATACCACTAATTTATTGATGTTGAATTGTTGATGTTTAGAAGGGTGGTAATAAAGATGCTGCTGTTGTTGGTGATGACAAGATTTCTGGTGAGGCCAATGTTGATAAGGCTACTGATGAGGAGGTTCTTGGTGGTTATAAGGCCGTCGATGATAAGGCTATTGGTGGTGATCGGTCTATTGATGATGTGGATGTTGGTGTTGATAGGTCTGGTGATAAGGCTGCTGGTGTGCAGGAGGATTGTGTTGATAAGGTTGCTGGTGTGCAGGAGGCTGCTGGTGTGCAGGAGGATTGTGTTGATAAGGCTGTTGGTGTGCAGGAGGATGCTGGTGTGCAGGAGGGTGCTGGTGTGTAGGAGGGTGCTGCTGAGGAGAATGCTGGTGATAATGCTGGTGTTGAGGAGGATGCTTGTGATGTGAGCAGGAATGCTGGTGATAATGCTGGTGTTAAGGAGGATGCTTCTGATGTGGCTGCTGTTCAGGAGGATGTTCAAGAAGTGACTCAGAAGCAAGATGTTGAGAAACATGAGGATGTTGTTGAGGCTCTTTTGGCTGTTGGGTCTACTGCAATCGAGGGTGATGTGATGCTCGAGGTACATTCTATAAATATATTAGTGGTTTTGTCATTTATATCTATAACTAAGGATAATAGTGTTTATGTTAGTATATGGTCGAGGCCTGGGAACAATTATGTTCGGCCTGGGAAAGGATTGTGTTAGGGGTTAGGGAACAATTCCCTTACGCCTGGGAACATTTCTGTAAGAGTGTTTATGTTATGTATATGTCGAGGCCTGGGAACAATCGTCTTAGGGTTTAGGGAACAATTCCCCTAGGCCTGGGAACAATTGTGTTCGGCCTGGGAACAATTCTGTTAGGATTTAGTGAACATTTCTATAATAGTGTTTTTGTGATGCATATGAGTATAGCAATGGTTTGTACTTTACTACATATTTAATTGGCTTGTAGGACTCGGGGGATAAATCTATCCTTGACTTGGAAGAATACCTATCCCCGGTGTTTTTCCTAGGCCAGAACTTCCCCCGTAGTGTTGTGGCACTTACTAAGGCGGACCCGAATGTTGAATATCGATACTTTGACAAACAAAGGGCTCGAAAGCGGTCAAGGTATCTCGATGACCCATACACATATCCGATGCCAAAGAAAACAAAGAAATCAAAGGCAAACGAGGAAGATATAGACCTAGTTGAGTTCACTTCTTTCCTGAAGAACAACGACCAAGTTAGGTAATATTCCATTCCTGTGATCTGTTGTATTCATTTTTTAATATCTATACTAATGTTATTTATCTATTTTTTAATAGTATTTATACGGGTCAAATCGAACCAATGATGCGTCAACATTTTCAAGACCTGGTCAACGTCGAAACGTGGATTTCAGATTTGGTAACATAATTTAACTAGGGGACTATCTATTTCTTCCTGGTTATTAACCCTTTTGGTAACTTATTTTGTAACATACATCACTGCATATACACAGCACATTCATTCATACTTTGATATCCTATGGAGGAGGCGATCCAACAGTGAGCTGAACTATGCGCAGAATATTGGATTGGTGAACACATCTTTCTTCGTAAGTATCACCGTAGTTATCTGATTGCATATGTGAAACATTATTTGAAAATGTGTTTTTGCATGTTTATGAAAAAGTGTTCATGAATGTATTTTTTGATGACAGCAAGGCATAAGCAAGATGTGGGCAGATGAAATGAAACTGCTGGACACCCAGAGGGACATAGCCCGATTGCAGAAGGAAGACCAGGAAAGAAGTCAGCCAATAGAAACTAATTCTCCTCCTTCTCCTCAAGCCAAAAAAGGTCACACAAAAAAAGGTCAAGAAGACCAGTGATCCCTCTCCAAAAGCTGTCAATGTCTGGGAAGAGTACCCAGAATTCCTTCCTTTAAATTACTAGCCCAGTTCAGACATCTTGAGACATATTACAGGGCATCAACTTCTGTACCCTCAACCTTGGTGGCAGTTGGATTCAGTAAGTTGTTGGAAATGATGTTGTGTTGTCATTATCTTATCTAATTCCCGAAATAATTTGCATCGCTTCTATAAATAGGTGCTCATTCCGTGCCACGTGAATGATGATCATTGGATGTTATGCCATGTACTTCTGAAGGAAGGAAAAGTAAGGGTTTATGACTCGTTGAATGAACGGAGGAGCGGATATAGTCCTCGGCTGAAGGCAATTCGAGGCCTGCTTTACCTGTTTCCATCTGTGTTGAAGCATGCAGGGTACTACGAACATATGAAGATGGATCCTCATGGGACCCCATTCACAGCTCAAAGCATGCATAGTGATGTCATTCCACAACAAGATGATGGGTATGTTTGACATATTTATTTACTTTTTCTGCACTTTATTTACTTTCCTACAAATACTAATGTATGACATTTCCCATCATTTAAACAGAAACAGTTGTGGTGCCTTTTTAATGAAGTATGCCGAGTTGATTATGGCTGAAGTACTAACTCCATGGAAAAGTGTTTTTGGACAGAAGAATATCAAAAACATCAGAAAGGCCATTGCAATTGAAATTTACACAAATGGTCAACTCCGTAACTCCCCATAGACTTGTACAGCTTAGGAATCATGTACAGCCATGTAATCATGTATTTTGTTCAAAATGTTATCTTTAGTTCAGAATTGTTGGGAAATGTTTATGATGTATTTTGTTTAGGATTGTTAGAAAAAATCTGTTAGGCCTAGGAACAACTCTTCAAGTGTTAATGACTGTTCTCAGGCTTACGGTAATTGTAGTCACAAACAATGTTCCCAGTCACCATCGTTATTACTTGATGTATTTATCCAATAACTTTGATGCACACTAGATGATCTTCAAATTAATGTCACATGCTGTAATGAGAGACTAATTCACACTAGATGCATATTTATATATGGGGATATATATATACATATATATATATATAAATAAATATATACTTGTTCCCAGGGTAAGGACTCTAGGCTTAGGAGAGTTGTTTCCAGGCAAAGGAGAATTGTTCCCAGGCCCGCGATAGTGGCAGGAGGAGAATGTTTTGCTGGGAAATGTTTATGATGTATTTTGTTTAGGATTGTTGGAAAAAATCTGTTAGGCCTGGGAACAACTCTCCTAGGCCTAGAGTCCTTGTTCACAGGCCTACGAGAATTGTTTCCCACGAGTAAGGACTAGTGGACATGGAGAGTTGATATGAAAGCTAAGGACTGGAGGCATAGGAGAGTTGTTTCCAGACCTAGGAGAATTGTTCCCGGGCCCACACATGTTAGTGGCTACTAGTGCTAAGGACTTGCTAAGGACTTAAAATGTGTTCCCAGGCCTAGGACAATTGTTCCCAGGCCCACGATAGTTGCAATCAAGGCTAAGGAATTAAGGACTTGTTCCCATGCATAGGATGATAGGAGAATTGTTCTCAGGCCTATGACACATGTTCCCAGGCCTGCATGGGACTGGTTGCAATAAATTTGTGGCTTTTCATTACACCGGTTCATTTCATTCAAGGTGACATTGGTTAGTGTACCGCCGCCGTTCATTTCATTTCATTTAAGGTACAACGGTTCATTGGTTGCAATGGTTCATTTCATTGATTATTGAGGCTAATGAGGTGACTATATAAACACCCAATCTTCCTCCAAAAGTTACTCAATCTTCCTCGGTTGTTATTTGTTTCATCACTTCATTTTTCTTTTTTACACAGAAATGGCAGCAAACGGCAGGTGCAGTGAAAGTGAGAGGATGAATGCTGCTTTGGAAGTAATGCGTCAACGGGTTGCACTGGCGGAGGAGACCGTCATCAACGAGCGTGAAAATTACAAACGGCTACGTGATGATTATACTGTTTTGATGGGGAAATTTCAGAATCTAGAGGCTGAAATCATCTACTCCAGGGTTGACAGTGAAGCAAAGGAGAACGAAATCAACGGACTCCACCAAGTGATTGAACATTTGCAGAAGAGGTTGATGGACTTCAACGTTCCACCATCACCCTGAACAAAAACAAATTTCAATATTTATGTTCTATTTTTTTTTTTGTTCTCACATGCTGTCCCCGGTTTTTGTTTGTTTAAAAAAAAAAACTTAATGGAATGGAAGTAATTTGTTTGTTTCCGAATACGTTCACACCCATTTCAAAGACTGTCAGTATATATATTCGTTAAATCAGAACTCAATAAAAACTGGTTTATATTAATAAATAAAGCAACACCTAACAGAATAAACATGAAAAACAGATCTGTCAAACGATCTTGCCCACTATAACTCTCAAAACAAACACCAGTACAAATATAAACAACATGACACCAGTAGTTCCTTGTTTCTCAGATACTTTCTCTGTAACATTGAAAGAAGATTCAGAACATGAAGGGCTTGAATGTACGACACGTCTACTTATCGCTTCATATGCCTCCTCGGTTGAGTTAAACTTCTTGTAAGATGCTCCTGGAAAACCAACAACTTGATCGTGACATTCAGGCCAAGAACTGAACACACCGGTTTTCCTTCCTATGAAAACCACATAAACAGAATTCTTCCCCATTGGTGTTCGAAAAAAAGGTTTTGTGACGGTAGAAGGAGATGTTAGTTCTAAGAATAAGATGAAGGAAGAAGGACGATGGGAGAAGATGAAGGATTTGTATCGATATAAATGAAAGAAGAAGATGAAGATGGGACAAGATGAAGGATTCACATCAGTAATTAGGGTGTATCGATATAAGTGTTTGACAAAGGCAAAATGAAGGGTGGGAGACAGCCTGTAATCAGAAGAAGAAGATTTGGTGGGATCGTCTACCATGCTGATGACGTGGGATCCACTACCAACAGATATAGTTGGAACCCACTACCGAGGAAGAAAGATGACGTGGCGATTAAATATGCAAGGTCAACTGAGGCTGGGAAACGATTTTCAGGCATAGGAACCAATTATGCTGTTCCTAAGAACCGTTCCCAGGCTTAAGAGGTTTCCTTCGAATACGAAAATATGGGGGCCACGATATGATCTCAACGATCGGCATGGTCCAACGATGAAGGGGTATCGATGGAAATATGTACGTGGATTTTCGAGATCATCTGACGGTCGAGCAAGTACGTCCCTACCCATTACACACCTTTAGTAAATAACCCTTTGAAACATAAACCCCTAAGTGCCTAAAAGTTATTTCAAAAACATGTAAGTTGATCACGTTGTTGAATCGATATCCTGCGTTACATTTACACTTCCTAAATCGATTCTGATGGGTGCACACCGCTTCTAAATAACATCCTATGCAATTGGAAAAATAATACAAATTTTTAATAAAAATTATTTAAATCAATATTAAATACGTCATGGGCCTAGTAGTAATTCCTAGTCTTAAAGTACCGGTTCCTGGGCTTAGTTCGTTGTTTTGAGCACCAATACCGAGGAAGAAAGATGACGTGGCGATTAAATATGTGCAAGGTCAACTGAGGCTGGGAAACGATTTTCAGGCCTAGGAACCAATTATACTGTTCCTAAGAACCGTTCCCAGGCTTAAGAGGTTTCCTTCGAATACGAAAATATGGGGGCCATGATATGATCTCAACGATCGGCATGGTCCAACGATGAAGGGGTATCGATGGAAATATGTACGTGGATTTTCGAGATCATCTGACGGTTGAGCAAGTACGTCCCTACCCATTACACACCTTTAGTAAATAATCCTTTGAAACATAAACCCCTAAGTGCCTAAGAGTTATTTCAAAAACATGTAAGTTGATCACGTTGTTGAATCGATATCCTGCGTTACATTTACACTTCCTAAATCGATTCTGATGGGTGCACACCGCTTCTAAATAACATTCTATGCAATTTGGAAAAATAATACAAATTTTTAATAAAAATTATTTAAATCAATATTAAATACGCCATGGGCCTAGTAGTAATTCCTAGTCTTAAAGTACCGGTTCCTGGGCTTAGTTCGTTGTTTTGAGCACCAATACCGAGGAAGAAAGATGACGTGGCGATTAAATATGTGCAAGGTCAACTAAGGCTGGGAAACGATTTTCAGGCCTAGGAACCAATTATGTTGTTCCTAAGAACCGTTCCCAGGCTTAAGAGGTTTCCTTCGAATACGAAAATATGGGGGCCACGATATGATCTCAACGATCGGCACGGTCCAACGATGAAGGGGTATCAATGGAAATATGCAACAACCCTTTGAACCTTCCTTTGCAATTGGAAAATAAATACAAATTTTTTTAAAAATTATTGTAATCAAAATTCAATACACCATGGCAACTGATGACGTGGCAACAACAGACAACTGAGCCAGGGAAACAATTTACAGGCCTAGGAACAATTGCCGTTTGGGCCTAGGAACCGTTCCCAGGCCTAAAACATTACTCACGGGCTTCACTCATATTCTGTTTCAAGAGCAATAACAGCAGCCCCAGCCAATAAAAACAGCAATATCAGCAGCCAATAACTGTTTTGGTTCAGCACCTACCCAAGACACTTAGACTGTAGGCCCAGCGACATTCCCTTCGTTCGTGTCAGTGAAGGTAGGCTCGAGTGGCTTGTCCGGACACTTCAGTCTATTGTGACCTTCTTTGTGACATATGCCACATGATCGGGGTTTTTTGGCTGGTTTGCTTGTGCTGGACGATGGTTCTGGACAAGCTGATTTATTGTGTCCTTTATTTCCACACTTTGAACAAGATTGTAACTTTCTTTTCTCCCCGGCGGATGGTATCCTCAACTTCTTTGGTCTTCCTGGCAGCTTTTTTTTCTTCCATGGCAATACAATACGGTTCCGGATTGCATCAGGAATGTCCCAAGATTCAGGATCCGGAACAGGGTTCACAGCCATTTCATAAGCATGTTTAAGATATCCTGTTGTGTAACGGTCAGAAGCCATTGAGTTGATTGACATACCTTTGAACCTAGGCCATAACACACCAACAAACACAAATTCAAGTTTGTAAAATAACCCATAACAGATAAATGTACATACTTAAAAGACCGGGAAGCATACCTAGCAACCGCCATTGCATGACAACACGGCAACTCATCTAAATCCCATTGACGGCATGAGCAAGAACTGTTTTCAAGGTCGATGATTCTAGGAATCCATTTGTCATCTACATTAAATGTTTTATGGTGAATGGGGTGAATCTCAGACTTATTCGCTGTATCTATCAAATCTTTGATGTGTTCGTCTGCAAACGTTGTCAAGTATGTAGACATTTCATGTGCATTTTTTCGACGATCGTAGAACCACCTTTGCAACAAATCTCTGATACATTCCGCCATTGCTGTGATAGGCAATTTTCGGACCGAAAGTAGACAAGAATTCATTGACTCGGCAATGTTGGTGGTCATAAAAGAGGTCCTTATTCTAGGACTATGTACACGTGAAAACTTCTCTACCCCAACGGTCAGGAGCTCATCGTAAACCTTAGGACAAGTTTCTTTCAACTCACCCATGAAACGGTCAAAGTCCTCCATACGGTATGCATACGCAGCACAATAGTAAAGAATCATCACATCATCCCTCTGCTTGCAAAATCTTTTCAGATTTTGTGCCATGTGGTACACACAAATCCCATGTGCAGCATCTGGGAATATGGCTTCCATTGCATTGAATATACCATTGTGCCGATCCGATACTAACATCACACGGTCCGGATTTTGGATCCCTTTACGGAGTTTCTTCAAAAACCAAGTCCAAGACTTTGTGCATTCAGAGTTTGCAAACCCAAATGCCAAAGGGTATATCATCCCGTTTCCATCTTTGCACACCGCAACTAACAAAACACCCCTAGTCCTAGCCTTCAAGTGGGTAGCATCGATGCATATAACCGGCCTAATAACAGAATTGAACCCCTCTATAGAGGCTCCAATTGCCATGAATGCATATTTCAACCGGTTTCTCAAGTCGGTCTTGATCTTTGTTACAATCCCGGGGTTCGCTTGTTCCAAAACATAAAAATAAGACGGCAACCTCTGAAAGGATTCCCACGGATCACCGAATACCTGACTCAAAGCGTGCTCCTTCGACCTGTAGGCTTTGTTGTACGAGAGGTGTATGCCATGCTGCTCCCTCATCTCAAAAACTATATCTTTAGGACGGATTATGCGCCCGGGATCACGATATTTACTTGCATACAAATCCCCTATCACAGCAGCACTTACACGTTTGAATTCAACGTTGTAGTTGTCATTTCTCTCACATGTGTGCTCATTAACAAACGCTTTCACATGCCAATAAGTCCCTCTATTCGACTTCCATGCACGAAGAACCCATCCACAATTTCTCTGACTACATTGCGCAGTGAATCGTGTATTGGAAGATCGTGAAATCCTATGCTCAAACCTCTCTCCAAATGCATACGACCCTACAGCACTCTTCAATGTAGGCTTGTCCTTGAACATCTGTCCTTTGTATAATGGACCTTGGTTCCCTGGATTTTGAAACACATCCACTGATCGAACGGCTGGTATTGAGTAAAGATCTGAACCTGATACTGTCCACCGTGTGTTCAAGGACGGTGAAGAACTGTTGGCTGTTCCACTCACCCCTCGTTCTTCTGTTACAGGAACTCTTGCTGCTAGCCCACCATCATCAGCACTCTCATCTTCTGTATCACTGGTTTTAGAACTATCAGACCTTCCTGAACTATCTATGCTTTCAGAACTATCCACAACTACATGCTTGGTAGTAGATGCTGGCGTCGGTTGTTCATTTCCTGCTGATGTAAATCCGGGTGAAGCAACCGGATTATTGCTGCCACTAACTGATTTAAAGTTAGGAGTACTGCCCGGAGACCGTGGAATATCGGTGTGTTTAACAGGAGAGACTGTACATTCTGATAGTATTTGATTTGGTGGAGATCGAAATTCATGTTTGTTGACAAATTCAACATCAATTGTGGCCCAACCTTTTTCCTTATGCATAATCACAAACTGTACATCGTCGTCACTCACAATAGACAATGTAAGTTTATCATCCCCCGTTTCCACATGCGAAGTTAGCTTCAACTGAATTTGGTCTCTACTAACCCCTGTCCGCTGGTATATCGTTTCCAGCAATTCCTCGTATGCTCCCTTGTCTTTTTTAGTTAGACGTATTGAAAACGAAATAGGACCTGTCAATGCGTTATGCTTCGAATGCTCACTGCACTGAACTAACACCCAAGACATGATATCCTTAGACCCTGAAAAAAAATAAAAATAATTCAGTCAATAACAGTTATAACAACAACAATTACTGTCATTCAAATCAGGTCAGAGCCTAGGAACAATTCTTTTAGGCCTACGAATGGTTCACAGGCCTAAAACATTCCTCCCAGGCCTACACATTCCTCCCGGGCTTAGCTCATCTTATGTTTCCAATTTCCACAATCAATAACAGCAGCCAATAACAAAAGCAAAATCAAATGGGATCAATAACAGGGGCCTGTTTTGGTCAACCAACCAACACAAACAAATATACATACACCATCAACAACCAACACAGATCAACACAAACAAATATACATACACCATCAACCAACAACAATAGCGAAACCTCTTTTGGTTCAGCACCGATCAACACAAACAATCATCTATACACCATCAACCCTCAGAAAATCACATACAAATTCCCTAAACCTTTTCCCCACCAAACCATACAACACAATAAATGTGAAAACAAACTATACAACACTATTCACCAGAGTGCATTTTCTTCCAGTTATTCATGTGATAGTGAGGACGATGTGTGCACCCAACATAACTAAATACCTTAACTACAATAATACTGCCCCTCTTAAGAGCTTAATGTGGCATTTCATCAAACACCTTAACTAAACCCAAAAATACTACATACACAAACCCCAATTCATGGGCAACAAATCCAAAACCATCAATCAATCCCTCATTCTATCAAAAACGTCTCAAATTTAAACAAGGCAACAACAAAAGACCGAGAGATTCAATAACATGGGAAACTTAAGTGTGATGACGGGACTTACATTGACTGTGCATTCTTGACAGTGAAGCTCGATTGAAGGAGGTGGTGGCACTGTCAACATTCTGGTCGCCGTCGCCGTAGAGATTACGGTCGGTAGAAAGATTCCAGCGGAGAGGACCCAACTTCGATGGAGTGGATTCCGGTCGACAGGAGAACGATGGAGAAGAAGAGCCAAGGAAGAATGACTGACCCAACTTCGATGGAGACAATTCCGGTCGACAGGAGAAGGATGGAGAAGACGAAATTTCTGAAAGTTTTGGTTTTCTTCAGTCAACTGAAGGAGAAGAAGAGAAGGGCAATTTCGTCCTTACACAATGTAAGAGGGTAATTGAGTCATTTTGGACGGTTTAATTGTGAAGGGCATTATTGTCTTACAAGGGCTATTTCCTAGAAAGTCAATATCAAGAAAGGCTACATATGCACTTTTTTTCCCAATGGGCTATTTCCTAAAAATCGTTGTTGGGATTGGCTATATTTGCAAGGACCCCCTTGGCTTAATTATCCATGGAGATTGATAGTTTTTGGTTGGAAGAATATCCTCCTTTTATGGCTCCGATAGTGTTAGGCGATTGCCCTAAATCGCTTGTGATCCTTTTGGTTTAATGCTACTTTTTATCTTTCAAATAAATAAATAAAAAATTATGATTGCATAGTGATATTACATGGTTCAAAAATTTGTCCAAATGATGTATCATACAGATTTGTAACGACCATATCATCTAATATCCAGATTTGAATCATTTCATTTCCTCATCTTTTTCGTGACCTCACATAATCTCATGACACATAAGTATTGCAATGAATATGGGTTAATATGTGGTTGGGAGAGGATCCAAATCCGTCATATCCATATGATTGCTAAAAATTAATCAGCACGTCATATCATTTGGATAAAAAATTTGAATAGTATTATTCTTTCGAGGGCAATTACCAAATAGGTCTTGAATTTATTTTTTATTTTATTTAAATTTTAAGTAGTTTGTGACTTTTAAATGGGTGATCAAATTTATGCCCAACTTTTTTATAAGTATCAAATTGGTCCCTCTGTTAACCTTAACAATCAAGGGGTATTTAAGCCTTTTAGTTGTAATGAATGAAGTGTATTTTTTGAGAGCTTCTCCTTACAATCCTCAAATTATCTATTTACATTCCAATTTAATTTTTTTTTATTAATGACAATTTTAAATTGAATTAAAATTACTAAACAAGACAAAAAAAAAAAAAAAATTAAAGACACTCCAAACTAATTAAATTATTAAAAAATAATAATTATCTCTCCTAAATCATTAGATTAAATATTACGTATTAAACTATCTATTCTAAATCTATTATTACCATATTAAACACACTCTCTCCTAATTACTCTATCTCCATTTTTTTTTTTTAAAAAAAAAAAAAAAAACTTATGAATATTTTGGTTTTTTACCAACAGTAATATATATATATATATTAAAAAATCAATGCAAATACCTTTTTTCAAAACAAAAATTGATATATGAAAACTTGATTTGTTGCAACTAGATTCGATTAAACTCAAAATTTCTAAAACTAAGGAAAGAATTAAAGTTCTCTAGGCAATCACATACCTACAAAAGTAACGTAATGAATTTTCATATTTCGTTTTTTTTTTTCTTTTGAAAAACAGGGTACTTGTTTTTTTATTTCTTTTTAAAATATATATATATACACACACAGTCTTTCTACTGTCAGTTCGTCATAATATAAAATATATCAAGACGAAGAATGTGAATCAAACATATATATATATTTCTACTACCATTTATCGTTAAAGTTCCTATATATGGATCAAACATATTTAGAGGTAGATTCTAAATAATGTAAGGAAAATAATTGGCTAATGTGCGTTGGATTTCAATCTAATGATTAAAAAATAACATTTTTTTTTTTAAAGTACTATAATAAAATTTGACACTGTAGGGGTGAGTCACATATGTCAGACCTGCCAATATCAAATAATATTTATGTTGTCTGAATATCTACTTCTATTACAAAAGGAGAAAACCTCCTTGTACATACAATACCACTTGAATAAAATAAAATATTAACAATAACCCTTTAAAAAGTGGAAACGTATAGCTAAATCCTAATGGGTAATAGTGATGTAATACCCATTAGTAACACTAAAAAATAAATAAATAAATAAATTTGATAGATGATCATCCACATAAGAATTTTTTTTTTTTTTTTTTTTTTTAATGACAACTTAGATGAATAGATGATGGTGACACAAGTCTTATTAATTTCGAGAAATCAGAATTATCAATTTAATTAGTATTTAGATGGAAGGGAGAAATTAGTGATTTTATATTGATTTTTTTTTTTTTTTTTTGGTCTATATATAGTATAGACTATATATGAATAATCAATAGCACCAATTTCCCAGCTTGTGAGTTGTGACAGTCATGATAACTGTCATGAACTTCATGTTTTTGGAAATGGGTTGTCTTTTCAACAAGTGATCACAAAACTTCTGTGAAATCTCTTGATTGATCATATCCGTTAGTGCACCAGAATATCCCTGCATGTATGCAAATCCTTTCATAATTCTTCTGAAAACAAATACTGAATTATATACATTATCTATTTTTTTCATGTAAATTAATATTCGCACATCAATGATAATGACTGTATTTTTGCTCAAATTTTCCAGATCTTTTGATATTTTTAGTAGTTGATACATTATATTTGTACTGTTGGATACAATTTTTTTATTTCATAAACCTGGTGATAGAATTGATATGTCTTAAAAAGGAAAATAGAACAAACACACAAAAATCAAGTACCTTGGAGGGTTCGTTCTGAGATAACAAGCTCATCATCCATCGAATTGATCGAAACAGATCGAAGACAACTCGCAAGAATCGAGATTCAGAAATGGGGTTGGCTTCTCTCTACTATTTCTGGCACTTTCTTAGGGACTCACTAAGGCCACCTTCGTTAACTTTTTTTTTTTTTTTTTTTAATTTTAATTAATATTTGTTTTATTTTATTTTATTTATTTATTTATCAATTTTAATTTGGCATTTTTTTATTATAAAAGCCAAGTTTTTTTTTTTTTACAAAAATTAATAGCGTGTATAATTTCGTTTTTGGAGGTCTATTGACGATAAAAACTCTTTTTTTAGTGCGTATAAAACTATAAATTGCATAATATATCATCAACAATTGGAGTTATATTGCATATCAACCTCCCTTTTTTTTTTCTCTCTTGTGTAGCGTATTTAATTAAAAAAAAAAAAAAATTGGACTAAACATACCAAAAAAAATTATGAACAGAAAAAATGGAAAGGAAACAAATGCAATTAAGAGAATTGGTTATGGGATATTGAAAAAAAAAAAATCATTAACTTTTAATTCATCTCCCTCTTTTTCCGTCCAATTTTGGTGAGAAACCAAATTGGATGAAAAAATAACGAACTATTCCCTCCATTTCCTTTCTTATTCTTTCCTTTTATAAGAAATCCACCAATTTCCTTTTCTTTCATTTCCTTTCATTTCTCTCATATTCCATCAACATTAACATAGTGATGAATTGTCTTCAAATGGTAAAAATGATGTAGGATCTTCAAAATCCAGAAAAATAAAAAATCTTCAGAGTCCCCTTACAAAATATATGTACATGGATTTTCCAATCTCCCATGAAAAATTTGCAGATCAAAATATATTTACTTTGTAAAATGTATATATCAAACTTTTATTACTCTTAACAATTTATATAAAGTACCCTAACCTAAAATTTTTCGTTAAACCTCCAGGATTTTTCATGCCAGTTTTGATTTTTTGTCCTCATAAAGAAACTTTTCACAGAATAACCTCAATAGTGTTATAATTGCGGCTGATTAAATTTGGATTCTTCCACTCATATCCACTTCAAAATTTTATACGGAATACTTTGGTAATAAAAACCTGACAAATAAAATATCAGATGTTTGCCATTTTTAACAGAAAATATTAATTGCTAATCCATTTTAACATCATTATAAAATTTTTACAATTGCTAATCTCCTGGCACTGCAATCTTCTCCTTCAATTCTAAACATGTCTAGGACAATCATTTTTTTCCTGGAGACTGTATTTATGCTCAATCTCTTACTTATAGCTCTTCTCAACATCCAATTGTCTGCTGCAAAATCCTTCAGTTTCAGCCTTAAAATTGTCCACAGAGACTCCCCGGAATCTCCTCTGTACCCTGGAAATCTAACTTTCAAAGAAAAGATTCAAAGGTACATAAGATTTTCTTAAGCAAGAGCCTCGTATTTGATGTCATCAATTTCAACACACAAGAAGTCTGCAATGCACCCCAGTGCTAATGCCCGTCCTGAAGTTGTGCCAACTATTTCAGTATACTTAGTGAAAATTGGAGTTGGAGTAATAGACGAATACTGGTTAGACTTGGACACTGCAACTGGCTTGACTTGGATTCAATGTAAACCCTGTTTGTCTTGCTATGACCAGGTGGATCCCATTTTCGATCCAAAATTTTCCGATTCATTCAGGCAAGTTTCCTGTACTAAAGATATTTCCTGTCATCTGTATAACTGCGTTGATAGATGATGCATCTATGGAATTAACTATGGCGATGGATCCTCAACCTCCGGTTATCTTGCTTCTGAATATTTCAGCTTCACCGCATCAGATACAAAACCATTTTATTTCAACATGAAATTTGGTTGCTCGTCTGAATCATATGGTAATTTCCGTAGAAAAACGGCTGGGATTCTGGGAATGAATCTGGATCCAATTTCTTTTATGGGTCAGCTTGGAAAATTTTTCTCGAACAAATTCTCTTATTGTCTGGTTAATCCAAACACTGTTACTCATAGCTATCTTAAATTCGGAGATGACGCTTACAATGGAAGACCTGTTCGGGAATTTAAAAAAACCCCATTTGAGGCGAATCCATTTAAAAAAAATTATTATCTGTATTTACAAGACATCAGCATCAATGGAAAGCGATTGAATCTGCCAAAAGACACCTTCAAAATCTTGGCATATGGACGTGGAGGTTGTCTAATAGATTCTGGTACACCATTCACTAGACTTAAATACTCAGCTTATATTAGAGTAAAAGATGAATTTGAGGCATATTTTGCCAGGTATGTTATCCAGAGATCATATGGTGGTTGCGGTACTACTAGCTCAGTACTGTGCTTTTATCTACCGTCAGGTTTTAATGCTTTTCCATCCATGACATATCATTTCTTTGGAGCTGATTTATATGTGGAACCAAAAAATGGTTTTCTTTTTACAGTATCTCATTTTGCCCCTGCAATCACAGCAGGAGATTCAGATTTAACTATTTTAGGGAGTTGGCACCAGCACAATATCAGGTTCATTTATGATACGGATCTTCGTCAACTCTCTTTTGCTCCCGAAGAATGTGATAAGGACAGTCCTTGAGATGATTCAGCTTTAACTTACAGGAAAAGTTTCTCTGTATTGACAATTCTAAAGAATTCTATGTAGATACTGTCACGAATTCAGCTAATAAAATGTGGTATTCGAAGAATTTGAATTTTCATTATAATTCTGAATGTTTGTCAAATATTTTTGGTTCCTGCTTGGAAAGGAAACTTAATTCCACTTTCCATCCAAGGAATTAAGTTCCCTTTATTCGTTCATTTCTAATGAATCTTGATTCCCTTCGATTTTTACTCCTCATTAGTGAACACTATCACGCCTTTAATGAATCATATAACTTTTTTAATAAATATTAAATTAAGTCATAAATTTAAGTGTATATAGTGTGACCCCGTTTTAAAATACATTCAATGAATTCAATGTTTATTCAAATTTTAATTTAATTTCTAGTATTCCCACATTTTGTTAGCTTTTAATTATGTCTATCTATAATTACTATATCTATCTATATATATCTATATCTATATTATAAACTAAAGATGAACCTCAAGGTACCACAATGGTCATAAATTCTATATAACTTCCTTTAAATTCTTAATAAATAATAACTAGTGTTTCAACATATGCAATGCACGGACTTTGTTAGTACTACCCATTAAATAATGCCATATGTAACAACCAAATGAAAAATAACTATTTTTATTATATCATTATATTATACTAGTTT
>CATOZR010000091.1:5000-7500 GCA_954870605.1 Acer campestre
AGGTTTTAAAGCACTTTCAGGAGTGGTGGGAGGGAACACACCCTATGCTTGAGCGGTCACCCGACCCTATAAAAACTTCGTTTGAAAGAATTTTCCGTGCCATTTTTTGCATGGATGCCTAGAATAGTGTCATAGACTATCATGCAAAATTTGAGCCAATTCCGAGAATTTTTTTTTTTTTTTTCCCCACCAAGGCCTTGCCTTGCCAAGGCCAAAATCAGCCCATGGTGCCCAAAATGTGCACACTTCTACCAAGCCGTGCCATAAAAACTTCGTTTGAAAGAATTTTCCGTGCCATTTTTTGCATGGATGCCTAGAATAGTGTCATAGACTATCATGAAAAATTTGAGCCAATTCCGAGAATTTTTTTTTTTTTCCCCACCAAGGCCTTGCCTAGCCAAGGCCAAAATCAGCCCATGGTGCCCAAAATGTGCACACTTCTACCAAGCCGTGCGCTAAAAACTTCGTTTGAAAGAATTTTCCGTGCCATTTTTTGCATGGATGCCTAGAATAGTGTCATAGACTATCATGCAAAATTTGAGCCAATTCCGAGAATTTTTTTTTTTTTTTCCCCACCAAGGCCTTGCCTTGCCAAGGCCAAAATCAGCCCATGGTGCCCAAAATGTGCACACTTATACCAAGCCGTGCCATAAAAACTTCGTTTGAAAGAATTTTCCGTGCCATTTTTTGCATGGATGCCTAGAATAGTGTCATAGACTATCATGCAAAATTTGAGCCAATTCCGAGAATTTTTTTTTTTTTTTCCCCACCAAGGCCTTGCCTAGCCAAGGCCAAAATCAGCCCATGGTGCCCAAAATGTGCACACTTCTACCAAGCCGTGCCATAAAAACTTCGTTTGAAAGAATTTTCCGTGCCATTTTTTGCATGGATGCCTAGAATAGTGTCATAGACTATCATGAAAAATTTGAGCCAATTCCGAGAATTTTTTTTTTTTTTTCCCCACCAAGGCCTTGCCTAGCCAAGGCCAAAATCAGCCCATGGTGCCCAAAATGTGCACACTTCTACCAAGCCGTGCCATAAAAACTTCGTTTGAAAGAATTTTCCGAGCAATGTTTTGCATGGATGCATAGAATAGTGTCATAGACTATCATGCAAAATTTGAGCCAATTCCGAGAAATTTTTTTTTTTTCCCCACCAAGGCCTTGCCTAGCCAAGGCCAAAATCAGCCCATGGTGCCCAAAATGTGCACACTTCTACCAAGCCGTGCCATAAAAACTTCGTTTGAAAGAATTTTCCGTGCCAATTTTTGCATGGATGCCTAGAATAGTGTCATAGACTATCATGAAAAATTTGAGCCAATTCCGAGAATTTTTTTTTTTTTTTTCCCCACCAAGGCCTTGCCTTGCCAAGGCCAAAATCAGCCCATGGTGCCCAAAATGTGCACACTTCTACCAAGCCGTGCCATAAAAACTTCGTTTGAAAGAATTTTCCGTGCCATTTTTTGCATGGATGCCTAGAATAGTGTCATAGACTATCATGAAAAATTTGAGCCAATTCCGAGAATTTTTTTTTTTTTCCCCACCAAGGCCTTGCCTAGCCAAGGCCAAAATCAGCCCATGGTGCCCAAAATGTGCACACTTCTACCAAGCCGTGCCATAAAAACTTCGTTTGAAAGAATTTTCCGTGCCATGTTTTGCATGGATGCCTAGAATAGTGTCATAGACTATCATGAAAAATTTGAGCCAATTCCGAGAATTTTTTTTTTTTTTTCCCCACCAAGGCCTTGCCTAGCCAAGGCCAAAATCAGCCCATGGTGCCCAAAATGTGCACACTTCTACCAAGCCGTGCCATAAAAACTTCGTTTGAAAGAATTTTCCGAGCAATGTTTTGCATGGATGCATAGAATAGTGTCATAGACTATCATGCAAAATTTGAGCCAATTCCGAGAAATTTTTTTTTTTTCCCCACCAAGGCCTTGCCTAGCCAAGGCCAAAATCAGCCCATGGTGCCCAAAATGTGCACACTTCTACCAAGCCGTGCCATAAAAACTTCGTTTGAAAGAAATTTCCGTGCCATTTTTTGCATGGATGCCTAGAATAGTGTCATAGACTATCATGAAAAATTTGAGCCAATTCCGAGAATTTTTTTTTTTTTTTTCCCCACCAAGGCCTTGCCTTGCCAAGACCAAAATCAGCCCATGGTGCCCAAAATGTGCACACTTCTACCAAGCCGTGCCATAAAAACTTCGTTTGAAAGAATTTTCCGTGCCATTTTTTGCATGGATGCCTAGAATAGTGTCATAGACTATCATGAAAAATTTGAGCCAATTCCGAGAATTTTTTTTTTTTTCCCCACCAAGGCCTTGCCTAGCCAAGGCCAAAATCAGCCCATGGTGCCCAAAATGTGCACACTTCTACCAAGCCGTGCCATAAAAACTTCGTTTGAAAGAATTTTCCGTGCCATTTTTTGCATGGATGCCTAGAATAGTGTCATAGACTATCATGCAAAATTTGAGCCAATTCCGAGAATTTTTTTTTTT
>CATOZR010000092.1:0-53314 GCA_954870605.1 Acer campestre
CGCATGCTTAGCCAAAGTATATGCGAACGAGTATGTATCTCTCGAGTTGAAGAAGATGGAAACCTTTGTCAAAACTTTCAGCTTTTCTCTGATATCATTGATAGCATGGCTGTTATCCAAGTTGTCGAAACCTTCACCACGAAACTGCCACTTTTGAATCACTCACAATAACTATTTCCTTGCCAACCAATTCCGTTCTTGAAGCACACAGAGTACACGCTTTTTGGATGACTAAAACCTCAGTTGTAGTGGATTTTTGTATTCCCACAAAGCAAGAGAATAAACAAAGCACTTTACCATTTGAATTCCTTAAAACACCTCCAATACCCGCATCTCCAGGACAGCCTCTCGCTGCACTGTCTACATTGAATTTCAGAGCGTCAATAGAGGGCGGAATCCAATTACCTTCCTTAGTAATCCGAAACTTCTTGTTCTCCCTACAACAGACTTTAATGTTAAGAAGCATCGAGGTGATCGGCTCCGTCGAATCTCTACCGTGGTGTTTGAACCACCACGCCACCCTAAATTTCATCGTATCCTTAACTTGATCCATTACCGGCACTGACCTACTAAACACAAGTTGATTGCGAGCCTCCCAAATGGACCAAACTACTGCCATAAAAAGAGTGTTCCAAGCTCTCCGGCTACTCTTCGAAGGGCAGAGATCACCCCAGCTTATAATCCAATCAATAAGCGAATTGTTGGAGCAGAAATTTACCTCCCACCACCCCATGCAAGCAGCCCATAGGTTCCACGATCACGGACAAAGGACAATGAGGTGATCAATGGATTCCACCACCAAGTGACGCAGCGGGGTATGACGATAATGAGAATGATCACTTTGTCGAACCCTGAGGCATACTCAAACGAACCTTGACGTAGTAATCGGTAGTTACCCAAGCACGGACCGCCATGCATGGACTATCATTCCTTAATTTTCGTTAGAAAATGGTGCTCTCGAATCTTTAAAGAGCATGTCGAATCCACGACAGATAATGTTCCAAAAGAACAATTTTATTAAACTTAGTGAAAGGTTACAAATAATATCAATGACACTTGCTTAAATAGAAAATAAAACAAACTAGAATCCTCTAGGATTCGAGACTCCTAACTTGACCGAAAAGAAAAATCTAAACAATGGATTCAGGATCCCTAAATTGACTAAAATAGAAAAGATAAAACTACCCACATCCTCTAAGATTCAGGATCCCTAAATTTACTAAAATAGAAAATCTCAAAATTACCCAAAATGTAATTTGAGTTATTCCCAAAAACTACTAAAAAGGAAATCCTAAACAAATTCAACTAGAATTGAAAATAAATTACAAAATAAATCCTACTAGAATTGAAATTCTCATAAACTGTCCTACATCACCAAGTTACGGAAAGGGCAATTCAACCTTCAAAATATTCTTCAACTTCATCCAACCAAATAAGAAATTCTTCATTTTTCATATTTCCAGAAAAAAAAAAAATCGAAGTCTCGGTTGATAGTCATTATAACTCAGAAAATAATTATTGCAACCAAGAGAAACATTGGAACCCATAGGATTCGAAATCACAATCCGAAAAAAACGTACCAAAAATTGAACCCAAAAAATAAAGTCACTCGCAACTTGAGGCGTGTGTGGCACGTGATGGTAGTTTGGATGGCTGGTGGTTGTCGGGGATGGTATCTCAGTGACTACGAAAGCTTTTGGTATGAGTGGTGATGGTTGATGCATGACTAAAAGTGGTTGATATGAATGACGACACGTGATTGATGGTGATGACGATTGGGGCACGTTTGTAATTTTGAAACTTTAAGGGCCAATCTATAATTTCATGAACCTTTGGGTGTAATCGGAAATATTTGGAACTCTGGGGCTAATCTGAAATTTTTGGCACTTCTGAAGTTAATCTGCAAATTGTTGCACTCTTGGGGCTAATCCACAATTTATGTTGTTTTTGGGGGCTGATTGTAAATTCTCCGAACAATCTCTATCTTTCTCTCTCTTTCTTTTTCAACTCTTTTTTTTTCTTTTCTTTTTATGGGGAAAAATGGAAGGGGGAATATATGGCGCTTAGGAAGGTAGTTGGTTATGGTTGTGGATGCTAAACCTAGCACATGTGTAGACTCGGTGGCTCTGATACCACTTGACGCAGTGGGGTATAGCGATAATAAGAGAGATCACTTCGTTGAACAATGAGGCACATTTAGACGAACTAGCAACCAGTAGTTACCCAAGTATGGATCGCCATGCAGGGACCATCATTCCCTAATCTTCGTTAGAAAATGGAGCTCTCGAATCCTCAAATAGCATGTCGAATCCATGATAGATAAATGTTCTAAAAGAACTATTTTATTAAAATCAATCAAAGGTTACAAATAATATTAATGACACTTGCTTAAATAGAAAATAAAACAAACCATAATCCTCTAAGATTTGGAACTCCTAACTTGACCGAAAAGAAAGATCAAAACAACGGATTAAGGATTCGTAAATTGACTAAAATAGAAAAGATAAAAACTACCCAAATCCTCTAAGATTTAGGATCCCTAATTGACTAAAATAGAAAATCTCAAAATTACCCAAAAGGTAATTTGAGTTATTTCCAAAAACTACTAAAAAGGAAATCCTAAACAAATTCAACTAGAATTGAAAATAAATTACAAAATAAATCTTACTAGATTTGAAATTCTCATAAACTGTCCTACATCACCAAGTTACGGAAAGGGCAGTTCAAGCCTCACCCACACCCCCCCACCCCACCCAATGTGAAGCCGAAACGATGCAAAACTTCCTTCACTAGAATTCTGCCTCTCAACATTTGCCATACAAAAATTTCCACTTTAGGTAGACCTATGCCTTTCCAAACGAGGCTGCTGGTTGGAGAACTCACACTACAAAAATCCTCAAGCCTTCTATGGAAAGACCTCACCGAAAAATCCCCTTTAGGACAAAGAGACCAAGCGACATCATCCGAAATGTGTTTTCTAACAATTATGCTATCTAGGAATGTTTGAAGACAACTCCATTAGTGAATTTCCCAATCAAATAAAGGCCTTCTTATGGGAATTTTCCAAACTCATCTCAAGCCATCCCATCTTCCAAAATCTTGAACCTTCCCATCCTTGTTACTAGAGAGCGCAAAAATTCTTAGATAAGCCCTTTTTAATGGGACCAAGTCCCATATAATATCATCCCAAAAACTTGCCCAGTCTCCTTTGCAAATAATCACTCTCCACCCTTCTTTAAAAGCCTTTGCCGTTGTGGAGTTCTCCTCCAAAAGGCTTCCCACCGCTTTAACGAAGAAAGAGACCGGGGAAGAATGATTCCAATTCCACCAAAGAGCACTATCGAAAATTCCATACTTCGCACAAATAACTTCTTTTCCACAACAAGACACTTTTCTTGCCAAACCTCCAAACCCATTTGGCTAGCAAGCTCTTGTTCTTGCCAAACCTCCAACCCCTTTGTTATGTGGTACTTGTATGCCTTTGTGTGTGTGGCGGTGGAAGTTGGTGCATTGCCCTTGATATAATGCTGCGGTTCAAGGTGTAACCTGTATTGCCCCATTAAACAATCCTATACAGTATAATGCAAGGCAATTACTGGAACATGATGATTGATGTACTTCTATTTTGTACAATGACACCAAAAGAATTATATTTGGTATTTGGTTAATATACTATTATTATTATGATAATAGATTTGTAAAGATAAATCTATTAGACATGGTTTAAGAAATGTATTGTACATTGTTATTTTAATTTATATGCTATGGATATTGGTTTTTACAATTGATTTATTGTTAATGAACTACGAGGGCTTTGATCCTTATTGAGGATAGGGTACGTAAGCATTTGAGTTGTAAATCTCAAACTCAAGCTCAAAGGAAATTGATAAATAAGTATACTATAGGTTTTGCATATACATAACCTTGCATATCTAAACCATTAAAGAAATGGTTTGTATATTGTGGTTTTATAGCGGTGTAAATCATAAACCAAAAATTGGTCGGTCCACTATGCACACAGAATGACTTTTGCAAGTGTACGAGGTCGGAGTGTAGTACAATGATCGAGTAGGAATTGTTCCCACGAGGACCGAAGGATTGATTACCAGCTTTTATCAGTTTATATACTATTTGGACAATCGAAAAATGAAAGTATCCAGATTTTTAACACTAAGACAATTAATTCTAAGGCAATGTAAAATATCAATCACAACAAGAACGGATGTGATAATATGATGGAAGATGTGCTAGAACTCGAATCCACCTCGCCCTTCTAATTACCTCTTGACTCACTTAACCTCTCATTTGTGCAAGTATAGATTATAGGTCTGTGTTCCCTAGATTAATCTCTAATCTCTCTCGATGTCTTACAGATTTCATCCATACATACAAAATATGCATGAATTCATTAAGAGTTGTGGAACACACACATGAACCCTATATGCTAGCTTAGTGTATCTCTCACTTTCTAGTCATATATAGTGAATATTTTGTTTATCAAGAGATCATTCAACAAAATGGCCAATAAAGACAAAAACATTAAACATACAAAACATTCATACAACTACGCAAGCACATGTAGAGAAACTAAGGAGTCATTAATAATAGATTAAGGGTTTGGTTTCATCTTTGCTCTAGCACAAGAGTATTTAGTTCATATTACACAAATAAACCAAACAAGATCTCCAATAAATACAAACCATAACAAACAAGAAGATAAAAAAGATAGAGTTTATAGAGATAAACTAAGATGATGATCTCATTCTTGCAAAGCTTGGTCTATAATGGCTTCCTTCCTCTAAGAATCCACTTATAGATGCTCCAAGATTGAGTAATGATCCACCAAAATCAGAGAACAAGAGAAGTTTTTGCTGGGAGAGTTTGTTGTCTCGGTTGTGATCTTCCAAGTGTGTGATAGAATGGTCTACCAAAATCCATACTAACCATCAACATGCTTATTAATGGAAGTGGGGACCACCAAAATCTTCAAAAAGAGGCCTCTCTTAACTCATTAAGGACAAAAGACAAAACCAAGATTTGATTTTCATAAATTAAGCAAGAATCCAAAAAGACAACTGAAATGGATAGCATCGGGCGAATTTGGCGCCCTGAAACGGCACCCTTAGGCACAAAAATGAGAAATTGTGGACTTCTGCCGTGAATTCGGCGCCTTGATTCAACGGCCGATAACCTCAGAATCAAGGGCGCATAATTGGTCTTAAAAAGTTGGAATTCTGTCCCGATTTTGGCACCCAAAATCGGCAGCCGGTAACCACCATTTCCTAATAGCACAAAATAAGCTTCCAAAATTGGACATTTACCCCAAAATTTCCACATTTTCGCATTTTAGTCCCTCAGCTGGAAGCAATTCTAAAACACTCATTTGAGTCGTTAAAAACATGGTTTTATTGAGTATATGGTATGTAGGCGTTTGAGTTGTAAATCTCAAACTCAAGCTCAAAGGAAATTGTTAAATAAGTATACTATAGGTTATGCATATACATAACCTTGCATATCTAAACCGTTAAAGAAATGGTTTGTATATTGTGGTTTTATAGCGGTTTAAATCATAAAGAAATAATGAATTGTGAATTGGGTTTGTACCTTGAATGATATTGGTTCAGCTCCCTTGATTGGGGCGATGTTAGGTAATGAAGAATGACTATGTATATATGTTTATTTACAGCTTAAGTTGATGTTTGATAGCTGTTGTGTATTTCATTTATAAAAATGTCAAGGTAAATTATATAAGTCATATAAGAACCTGATGCAGGACCAAAGAATTTTATTATGAGTAATGCTACATTACCTAAATTTAGTGCCCAAATTTGGTGCTCAAATGATGTGGCAACAATGTAAACCATTCATTTAAATTGTATTAGATTTACATATTTAAATGAATGGTCTACATTGTTGCCACATCATTTGGGCACCAAATTTGGGCAATGTAGCATTACTCTTTTATTATATCTAAATGGTTGCATAATCATATGGTTTTGAGTTGAGTAATTTATTGAACATAATGAAATTTGGAGGAAATTCGTCTTTGTCATTTGGAATATATAAATGATTAAAATTTTAATTATTTGTAATTGAAGTTATGATTTGAAATTAATGTTATTAAGTTATTAACTGACAGGTGAAAGGTTTTGAGAATACTTCTGGTACAGAGGAAACTCTGTTGAAGTTTTATTAAAGACTGGTTTTACTGAGTATGATATATATATATATAAGAGGGGAGTACTAGATTTACCGAGTTCACTATTTGATTTTAATATTTTAATCACGTACCCGAATTTTGGGTTGTGACGAAATGGTATTAGAGCTTAGGTAGTTGGTCTTTGTTATAAGTACGGAACTCATATTCTCCACATTGGTGTGATATTGTCCGCTTTGGGCCTAAGCTCACATGAATTTGCTTTTGAGACTCTTCCCAAAATGCCTTACACCAATGGAGCTAATGTCTATACTTATATATCCATAATCATCCCCATATCTAGCCAAATTGGGACTTTGGTCACACACCCAACAATCCTCCCCTTGAACAAAGGACCATCATTATCTTCATGGTCTGGGCCTCTTTCCTCAAGCGATCTCCGTCAACATCTTTCCCATACTAGGAAGATCAAATGCTCCATCAAGGTCCGCCTCCTCGAGAGCTCAAATTACTGATCTATCGCGAGCTAAACTGGGGCCCACTAACTCCTAGTTTGGATTAACTACAACTGCTAAGTCCGGAGCCAAGCTCTAATACCACTTGTTATAAATATGGAACCCACATTCTCCACATTGATATGATATTATCCGCTTTGGGCCAAAGCCCGCATGGATTTTCTCTTGGGACACTTCCCAAAAAGCCTTATACCAATGGAGCTAATGTCTATACTTATATACCCATAATCATCCCCATGCCTAGCCAATGTGAGACTTTGGTTGCACACCCCACAATGCTCCCCTTGAACAAGGAACCATCATGATCTTCATGGTCTGGGCCTCCTTCCTCAAGCAATCTCCATCAACATATTCCCCATACTAAAAAGATAAAACGGTCCATCAAGGTCCGCCTCCTTGAGAGCTCAAATTACGGATCCATTGCGAGCTAAACTGGGGCCCACCAACTCCTGGTTTGGATTGAGTACAACTGTTAAGTCTGGGGCTTGACTCTGATACCACTTATTATAAGTACGGAATCCACATTCTCCACATTTGTATGATATTGTCTGCTTTGGGCCTAAACTGCACGGATTTACTCTTGGGACTCTTCCCAAAATGCCTCCACCAATGGAGCTAATGTCTATACTTATATACCCATAATCATCCCCATGTTTAGCCAATATGGGACTTTGGTCGCACACCCAACAGTCTTACAGGGGAACATGGGAATTATTACTTAGTTTAATGTCCCATGTAGAAAAGAGATATTTTTGAGCTTGTTTTGAAAATAGAATTATCAATCTTGTAGGTGTGTTTGTTACCTACTAAGGATGTAACTATGATTGTCATGAGAGTGGATTTAACTTGAAAAGTTAAAATCCTGTAGAGGGGATTCTAAACTCTAAATTGACTTTGATATTAAATCATTGGTTGTGTTGTTAGCTTTAATAAGAAAAGAAATTAAGTATGATCTCAAATTTCTATATAAAGGAATATTATATCATGTAAAGTATAAAGATTTGGTTGTGTTTCGCTGTATATGAATCATTTGTTTATGAACTATGATTTGGAAATTGTGGAAATAGTGAAATAGTGAAATACTGATAAAATGTCTTTGGATTATGTACTACTGAACCCATGTGCTGTATTTTTGAGAAATAATGAATTTTTGGAGACTTGTTAGTGATATATATGAATATTATTTATAACAATATCAGTATATTTTGTGATGTGCAACAATGATGGTAAAAATAAAATGTTTATTAGTATATTGTTGAAAAGGTAAGAATTATGAAGTTTTATTTATTGTGTACATATGAATAATTTGTTTATATATTAAGAGTTATTGTGAATATATTGATGACTAGGCTTTCAATTGCTCGAAAGATATGGCCTTGTGATTTTATCAGTAAAGTATAAAATGATGAAAATTATGGGTTGATTGTTATTTAACACTGATTGAAGAATTTTGGTAATGCCAATTGTGTCTTGCGCCTTATGAAAGGCAAAAGCTTATAGAATCCAACATAAAAGTAAGCAAATAAATAAGATAGACCTTGTGGTTGAATCTTTGGTACGTAGGTAATTTTGTGGTTGATACTTGATAGTATGATAGATAATAACAAGAGAGAGAGAGAGAGAGAGAGAGAGAGAGAGAGAGAGAGAGAGAGAGAGAGAGAGAGAGAGAAGATTGAGCTGTTATATATGTATATGACCAAATTTATTTTTTTGAAATATAAGCAATTATCAAGGGTGTAAGCCCTTTTCTCAGTAAAGATTTAAAGGTTAAATGCTCGTCTTTGTAAAGATTTTTGCTTGGAAGTATTTATTTTGGAATCAGTTCATGATTATAATGAATTGATGTGAGGTTATGACCTGGATGACATCTATTATATATTTCTATCCATCTTAACCAGTAAAACATGTTTTGATGGAAGCATGTTTTTGGAAAATTTATATTGTGATGGAGAAATTTGTTTTGTGCTTTGTTAGTACATTGGTCGTAATCCTTGATGTTTCTGTGTCAAGTCCGTGTGGTTCAGCCATTTAGTTTAATTGAATATTTAGTTCTTTTTGGATTGTGAGTGGCAAGAACTTGAAGATATTCAATTAAGGATCTTATTTTCAATGTTGAGAATTATTACATCATAGCGTGACATTTTGTAGTCTCTTGCAATTGTTTGATGTTAAATTTTTGAGACAGATACTTTCTTGATTTATTAAGACTAAAAGTAATTATCAATTGTTTCAATATATTTATGATTTGAATTTTTGGGTGATTAAAAACCCGAGAGTTATGAGAATATTCAAGGTTGATTCTTGAAGGTAGTTTATAAACAGTTGTTTATTTTAAAATTGTAAGTTGTTTGGATTAATTGGGACTAAATATTTGAGTTGAGTATTTCTTGAATTATTAGAAAACTTATAAAAAAAAATAAATAAATAAAAAATAAAAAATAAAAAAAACTTGGTTCTTTTGTATATACAGTATATGATTTGGAGTTCTGGATAATTGAAACTCCAGGAAATTTTGAAAATTCCAAGATGATTAAATTTGGACATGGTAGATATTTATGTCTTTATTGAGAATATATGAAATGTACGAGTTACTTAGAATGAATTGTCAATTATATTTATCAATAGAATGATAATAAGAGAATGATTATTAGTCAGAGACTCGGAGCATGTGATTTCAAGTATGTTAATTTTGAGGACGAAATTCTTTTAAGAGGTGGAGTTTGTAACACCTTGAAATGATTCATACCCAATAGATTAAATCCAATAACCATTGGGCCTAAACCTAAAATCCAAGTGGAGAAGGACTTAGTTTGGACCACTTAAAATTATTAGTTGGGTTTAGATTTTCTTTAAAAGATGAGTGATGATATTTACATATCTCTAAAACTGTATGTACACCCTAAATTTATAAATTTTTAAAATTCCAACATTACCTTTAAATTAAATTATTAATATTTTAAACAAATGATATTGATTTTTTTTTTTACTAACTAAACTAAATTTAGAGAGGAATAAAATAAAAAATATTTTGTTTTATTAATAAAGGAATAAAAAAAATTAATAATAAAAAAAATAAAAACCTAATTCTTATATTTGCCTTCTCCCAATCTTGAATGAAAGGAAGAAGAAAGCAGTTGCCTCCTGCCTTCCACCAACGTAGATTGAAAGGGATGGAGGAGGCTACAACCTTCTCTCTTTTTTAAGAGAGGAGAAAGCCACTGCCTCCTCCCAAATCTAGGTGTGGATTCTCTTAATTTTTTATTTTTTTTTTCATTTTAATTATTTATGATTTATTTACTTATACTGTAATGTAATTTTTTTTAAAAAAAAAAACATATTTGGTAATGTGTGGGGTGTACTTACAAGATATAAGATTTTAAAAAATTTAATAAGATACTTATACAAAAAGGGGTGCACATACAGTTTTTCAGGTTCAAATATCATAACTCTTAAAAAATAGTTGACCACCAAGAAACCTCCTTTCTCCACCATTCCTTTTCTCTCCATTTTCTCTCCTACCTAAACTTAACATCTAGATTACCTTCCCTAATCATTCCTTTTCTTCCCAACAAAATAATTTTGATGAGCGTCGTTTGTGTACTCAACAAAATGATATTTAATGTGATCTTTTAGAAAACCGATTTTTCACCACTTAGATAGAAAATTAGTAAAGTGGCAAGTGGGATTCGTTCCACAGGGAATTAAGGTGATTAGTTGAATAAATTAACTAATCTATATGCAATAAAATAAATCATAAAAATATGGATGAGTGAATGGGTTGTCAAGCCATCAAACATACATGAAAAATAAACCTAATAACTAATAAAAGAATACTTAACAAATCTAGATAAGATGATGGAATAAACAATTAAGAGAATAGCTAGGGAATTAATGGGATCACAAATGAATTACCGGGAAATGCTTATCAAGCTACCTTAATGAACGAATCTCATAAATGTTAACCAATTGATTTCTAAAATGTGTTTGGGCCATTATTATGAACCCTAAACAACTTCCCACCGCAATGCCTAACCGATTAAGGAAAGGGGGTCACGGCGGGATCGATTTGTTACAATTAACGGCTTAAATTATCGTGGTTGATATACCCTCCGACAATCTATCCTACTCACTATGTTCTCAATCCATCAATGTTGTCAATCCAATCAAGATTATATAACAAATTATCCTAAGCAAGATTATAATCAACTAGTGGGTATACATGTCAATTACATAATGCAAAGAATCTAATTATAAAATGAATAGAACACAAATAGAAATTAAAAATATATTAAAGCTTAAGCAAATCCCAATCCAAATGTTCTCACATCAAAACCCTAGAAAGGGGATTTAATTACACATATTACAAACAAAGGGAAGGCAAGTAAAAGATTAGGAAATCACCCATGGGTCTCCTTTTGTAAGCTTGATCCTTTCCTTGCCTTTGATGCTCCTTGTGTAAAGAGTGGATGATGAGGATGTGTCTAGATAGGTGGAGTCAAATGGGAAGTGACTAAGGAGATTTGTGGAGAAGATGGGAAGAAAAGGAATGATTAGGGAAGGTAATCTAGATGTTAAGTTTAGGTAGGAGAGAAAATGGAGAGAAAAGGAATGGTGGAGAAAGGAGGTTTCTTGGTGGTCAAGAGTTGTCTAAAAGAGGAAAAATGTGATGAATTTATAGGATTTTCAAATTAGGTCTCGGGTGGAAAATTACCAAAACACCCCCTGACCATGGCAAATTACCATTTAGTCCAACAGAGGGGGTGATCTTGTAATTTTCCAGCCAAAATTGGCCAATCAGAGAAGCACAGCAGATGGTCGCGGTTTGGCACAAATGGCGACCTTTGGGGATGCAAATGGCGACCTCATCAGGTGTGGGAATCAACTCCCTGTCGCCATGGCGACCTCGAACGACAAATGGCGACCTCGATTTACGCGTTTTGGGACTTGGGGCGACCAAGGGTATTTTTGGGCATGAGAAGGCTGCCGGATTCCGGCCGATTGGAGGCCCGGAAGTTGAACGAATGGACAGCCGTTGACCTTGCCGTTAATTTAGGCCAATTTCCGGCCACCGGTAGCTCGGTTTTGGCCCTTTTCCGGTCGGCAAGGGTTTGGTGGGGAGGGAGGCCATGGCTGCACGCATGAGCTGAAGAAGAAGATGAATAGTTGGGGTGCAAACAGTAGATGAGTGGGGTGCAAATGGGCTGCTGTTATTGTCTCTTAAAAGGGGTCCAATTAGAATTAAAATGGGGTATGTTTAGGCATAGGTGTGGTGAGCTCACCACATAGGATTACTTGGGCCACTTTTAATTTGAGTCCAACACATTAAAACGCACCGTTCTATTTAAATGAGGTGGCGTGTGCAGATATTTTGCATGGAAAATTATGATATGCCCCCTCAAGTCTTCTAAAATTATAATATCTTCAATCTTGCTTCAATAATTACACTTTTACCCCTATTTCTCCAATATTACTTCAATGCCCCTGAACTCTATAAATTCCTGAAAACACTTAATTTACACCATTAAATCACAGAATAATGCCCAAGAATCGAACAAAAGGAGAAGGATATGAGGGTCAAAATCATACCAATTTTGGTTCGATCAAATACCCCCAAACCTATCTTTTGCTCGTCCTCGAGCAAAACAAACATAAGCACACAATGGACATGTATCTAAAAATCAAATAATAACATTAAAGCACCAACTCTTTGCAAAAGACTCAAAAGCCAATATTTCAACTTGCAAAACCAAAAGTGAAGAGATTAAACCACGTTGTGCTCATTAGGAAATAATGCATGTAAGATATGCTAAATAAAGATTAAAGACATGCCACTCTAAGTACACATTGCACGCAACGCGATTCCACATTCAAGATGCTTAAGCTTCAAAACTAAAGTGCCATTAGGACAAGAATATAATTCGCCTCGACATCTAATCCTCACTGGATTCTCTCATTTTCACACGGATTCCTAGGCTTCACTCACAATCCATATGCAATATGAGTTTATGTTCAAGATATCAAAATTAATTGCACATGATTATTTAAAAACGCAATTTCTGAAATTTTGTCTCATGAATGGAATTGAAAACCATGAACGGAAAGAACATGCATCAACCCAAATTTCCAAAGTGGACATCCCTAAAGATCAAATAGGTCTTTTCATTTGGTTGTAATGGGGCCAAAGGTGAATGGTGAGTCAATAAATATGAAAAATTGATTTCAAACACCCAATGGTCACACTAAGGCATACATTCTAATTAAGCACAACTTACTCATTACAACTTGCATATTCCACACTTAGGCGTCTAGGCTTTCAATTTACTTTGTGCATTTTTCTACTCTTAATTTTCATTGAGTAGCTCATTTAATTCTACAAAATTGATCTAGGCATTTTGTGCCTCATTCATCATTTTCTTTTCTTTTCTTTTCTTTCTTTTGCTATGCTTTTCTTTTCTTTTCTTTGCTTGTCTTTTCTTTTTCTTTTCAAGCATTGCATTTCATCTTTTTCATGTGTTTGCACATACATATTTGCCTAAGTACACGCCTTACATTTTGATACTCCTCAAAGCTTACATTCAACCCCTAAGCCTTAGCAAACCATTTGGTACAAGGTAAGTCTAGTGTTTAGGCTATATGGTTTCATGTTGATATGGTTCATGAATGAAAAGCTTAATTGTGTTTGGCTTCAAATGGGCTATGGAGCACACACATTAGAGGGATAGGAAGTATTTAGGCCAATTTGGTGGTTTTTCACATGCATTGCCTAAAATCATTTCTAAAGGATTGTCCACAAAGTCAATCAAGGCATCCACAAGCAGTCCATATGTTCTATGGCAAACAAAATTTAAGTGTGAATGAGACATTTTAAAATATGCACAACAAGTGTTTGAATGAGTGTTTAAAGAGTAAAAACTTTCCCTCAAAATACGCTTTTTAGGTCGTGTTTGTGAACCTCACGGGAAGTCTCCACTATTAATTCCTAACCATCAAGCACAATTGAATATTCACTCAACATCAAGAGAAAAGAACTAGCGCGCTTTGAGCAATGCAACCCTAAATGGCATGAAGTTAATCTAAACTAAGCAAGGCAAAGATACACAATTCCTCACTTGCACACATAAAGGCACAATCTCAACAAGCAAAGTATGCTCAATCATGGCATTATCACAAGATTTTCGAAAAATTTGAAAAATTTAGGCTCAAAATGTTTTTGCACATAATTGCAAACAAGAGATGATGATGTGCACACACCCCCAAACCTAAATTAGACATTGTCCTCAATGTCTTTGGGGCATATACCGGTAAGTTCGGCACAACATACATCCACAATCAAAGAGTTGAACAACACATCAATGTCCATTTTAAAATTTTATCCCAAAAATTAAATCAAGTGTCTCAAGAATATCCTATATGCTCATAATCAACTCAAGAGATATATCAATGCAAGTTCATCAAGAGTCATCATCACAATCCATGTGGATAAAATATATGATCATCAAAGCCTAGATCCACTATCACAAACAACTCACAACCTTATTCTAAGCAAAAATAAAATAAAAACAAAAACAAAATTTAAACTAGGAAAAGAAATGTACCTAAGTGGGTTGCCTCCCACCAAGCGCACGATTTAACGTCTAGGCAAGACGTGGCATGGTGCTCCCGCACATCGAACTCTCACAATGTTGCTTCCTTAGGATAAGGTTCTCGCCCTTTTTATGAGCACTCTTGGCTTGCTTGTCCCTCCAAAACTTGCAAGTTGACTTTGTTTCTTTCCAAGAGATAAAGAACCTTGCCTTGCCGCACAAGCAACACACATTTGCTTCCTCAAGAAGCAATAGAAAAATCTATACACTCACAAAACATATTAGAAAGTTCCGGCAAAATATAATCAATATAAGCAATTGCCAACAAGAGTTTGGAACACCATTTATTCAAAAGAAATAAACTCAACAAATAAAGCATAAAAAATTAAAATGCACCAAAAAGAATTTTTCTAAATTATGTACTTGTGCTAGGGGTGTCATCAACTAAAGGAGGTTTTATCAAGTTTGGAAATATGTTCTTTTTCACAACCCAAACAAGTTGAGTTGATTTCCCCTTTTCTTTTCTTTTGGGTCTAACTTGTTCAACCAAGTCTTTTCTTACCCAAATTTGCTTGACTCTAGGTGGACTCTTCCTATTCCTAGACTTTTTCAATTTTTCATGCTTATGGAATTTAAAACAATGAGCTTTGAAGTGCCCTTTTTGAAAACAAAAATAGCAAATAGGAGGATGGTTAAGAAAACTCCCTCTTGGTTGGTGACTATGTGGCCTTTGATGTTGCTTCATTTGTAGTGCCTTGACTTCTTTTTCCACCTTGTCTACATAGACAATGTAGTCACACTCCTTCACTTTTGCTATTTTGAGGGCTTCATCCTTCCTACCAAGTGCCTCCTTCGTTTCTTCCAAAGCTTTTTCCTTCCGCTCCACTTCCATAAGCATCTTTCTTGTCTTCCTTGCACACTCTTCTTCAAATTCTTCAAATAGCCTTGCAAGGTCTTCGAATTCCCTTGATGTGGAATTCCTCTCAACTTCAAGTCTCCCAACTTGTATTTCCAACTCCTTGTTCTTGTTGGAGACTTCTCCTACCTTCCTCCATAAGGTAGCATTTTCATCTTTGAGCATGTTTACTTCAAGAGTGAGCTTCTCATTTTTCACTTCAAGCTCTTCAATCTTCACCTTCCCCAAGGCCTCCTTTTCTTCCAACTCCTTCATCGTGAGTTGTAATTTTCTTTCCAATTCTTCCTTCCCTTGGGAGGTTTCCACCAATCTCTCTTGAAGTAAAGCTAATCTTTCTTCCAATTCCGTGCCTTGCTCTTGGTTCCTTGGCGGTTCTTCCACAACTTCCGCTCCATTCTCATATACTTGTACAAGAGCGTGTACACGGCTCCTTCTCCTCCCTTGCTTGGGATACACCGATTCTATTGATTGATCCGGCCAACTAGGGATCACATGGTTGGACATCCTCTCCTCATGTGCTCGTTGTGCGGATTGGAATAACTCCATGGTCTTTCGTTGAGAAGCATGGATGCTCTCAATCTCCCGAAAGTGATCCTCCATGAAATTTTTCCTCTCATCATTAAAGGCATTTGATTGGAATGATGAGAAGGAATCTTGGTTAGTCCACCAATCCGTATTGCCGCTATTCCCATGAGTCTCGTAGCTAGGCCCTTGATTTTGCAAGAAGAAATCCATAGAATCCTGAAACAAAAGAAACAAAAACTACCAAAGAAGTAAAAAGAAACTAAAAGACTAAAAACAACTAAAAGACTAAAAATTAATAAAACCTAAACAAAGAAAAGTTAATTGATTCAACAACCGCTTTAATTCCCCGGCAGCGGCGCCAATTTTGATGAGCGTCGTTTGTGTACTCAACAAAATGATATTTAATGTGATCTTTTAGAAAACCGATTTTTCACCACTTAGATAGAAAATTAGTAAAGTGGCAAGTGGGATTCGTTCCACAGGGAATTAAGGTGATTAGTTGAATAAATTAACTAATCTATATGCAATAAAATAAATCATAAAAATATGGATGAGTGAATGGGTTGTCAAGCCATCAAACATACATGAAAAATAAACCTAATAACTAATAAAAGAATACTTAACAAATCTAGATAAGATAAATGGAATTAACAATTAAGAGAATAGCTAGGGAATTAATAGGATCACAAATGAATTACGGGAAATGCTTATCAAGCTACTTTAATGAACGAATCTCATAAATGTTAACCAATTGATTTCTAAAATGTGTTTGGGCCATTATTATGAACCCTAAACAACTTCCCACCGCAATGCCTAACCGATTAAGGAAAGGGGGTCACGGCGGGATCGATTTGTTACAATTAACGGCTTAAATTATCGTGGTTGATATACCCTCCGACAATCTATCCTACTCACTATGTTCTCAATCCATCAAGGTTGTCAATCCAATCAAGATTATATAACAAATTATCCTAAGCAAGATTATAATCAACTAGTGGGTATACATGTCAATTACATAATGCAAAGAATCTAATTATAAAATGAATAGAACACAAATAGAAATTAAAAATATATTAAAGCTTAAGCAAATCCCAATCCAAATGTTCTCACATCAAAACCCTAGAAAGGGGATTTAATTACACATATTACAAACAAAGGGAAGGCAAGTAAAAGATTAGGAAATCACCCATGGGTCTCCTTTTGTAAGCTTGATCCTTTCCTTGCCTTTGATGCTCCTTGTGTAAAGAGTGGATGATGAGGATGTGTCTAGATAGGTGGAGTCAAATGGGAAGTGACTAAGGAGATTTGTGGAGAAGATGGGAAGAAAAGGAATGATTAGGGAAGGTAATCTAGATGTTAAGTTTAGGTAGGAGAGAAAATGGAGAGAAAAGGAATGGTGGAGAAAGGAGGTTTCTTGGTGGTCAAGAGTTGTCCAAAAGAGGAAAAATGTGATGAATTTATAGGATTTTCAAATTAGGTCTCGGGTGGCAAATTACCAAAACACCCCCTGACCATGGCAAATTACCATTTAGTCCAACAGAGGGGGGCATCTTGTAATTTTGCCACCCAATCAGAAATGAGCAGAGGAGAGGTCGCTGCTTGCATAAATGGCGACCTCTAGGGCGACCAAATGGCGACCTCATCAGGTGTGGGAATCAACTCCCTGTCGCCATGGCGACCTCGAATGACAAATGGCGACCCAATTGGTGACGTGGCGAGACAAGAGTGGACGGTGAGGCGTGAGAGGGGCTGCCGGATTCCGGCCGATTGGGGGGTCGGCGTTGTTGCGACCGGAGAGCCGGTGACTTGGCCGACCGTTTGGCACCGGATTTGGCCAACGGTGGCTCCGGGAAGGGCCTCATCTGGCCGGCGGCGCATGCAAGGGTTTAGGGCCATGGCTGGTCTGCACGCGTGAAAGGAGAAGAAGATGATGAATAGTTTGTATGGGGGGTATTTAGCAGCAGGATGGGGTGTAGACAGCTGATGGGTCAGGTTTGGGTGCACAGCAATTTGGGCTGGTGCGTTTAGAGGCCCACACCCTCTAAACGCACCGTTTAACTTAAAGGGTGTGGGCTGCGCAAATTGGGCCACTTGGGGCGCCTAAGGAAACGGACGTGGGTGCGCTCAGCAGCCCATCATCACACCACACGCCAAAACGCGCCGTTTTGGTCTGTCCACGTGGCACTGCTTGCCTGATTTGCGTGGCATATTACAGATAGACCCCTGAACTCTTCTATATTTACGATAACTTCAAAACTTCCTCCAATAATTACTCTTTTACCCCTATTTCACCAAAATTACTCCAATGCCCCTGAACTTTATAAATACCTGAAATCACTTAATTTTCACAATTAAATCACGGGATAATGCTCACGAATCAAGCAAAAGGAGAAGGAAATGAGGGCCAAAATCATACCAATTTTGGTTCGATCAAATACCCCCAAACCTATCTTTTGCTCGTCCTCGAGCAAAACAAACATAAGCACACAATGGACATGAATCTAAAAATCAAATCATCACAATAAAGCACCAACTCTTTGTAAATGACTCAAAAGCCAATATTTTGACTTGCAAAACCAAAAGTGAAAAGATTAAACCAACGTTGTGCTCATTAGGAAATAATGCATGTAAGATATGCTAAATAAAGATTAAAGACATGCCACTCTAAGTACACATTGCACGCAACGCGATTCCACATTCAAGATGCTTAAGCTTCAAAACTAAAGTGCCATTAGGACAAGAATATAATTCGCCTCGACATCTAATCCTCACCGGATTCTCTCATTTTCACTCGGATTCCTAGGCTTCACTCACAATTCATATGCAATATGAGTTTATGCTCAAAATATCAAATATAATTGCACATGATTATTTAAAAACACAATTTCTAAAAATTTTTGCCTCATGAATGGAATTGAAAACCATGAACGGAAAGAACATGCATCAACCAAAATTTCCAAAGTGGACATCCCTAAAGATCAAATAGGTCTTTTCATTTGGTTGTAATGGGGCCAAAGGTGAATGGTGAGTCAATAAATAGGAAGAATGGATTGCAAACACCCAAAGGTCACACTAAGGCATACATTCTAAATTAAGCACAACTTGCTCATTACAACTTGCATATTCCACACTTAGGCGTCTAGGCTTACAATTTACTTTGTGCATTTTCTACTCTTAATTTTCATTGAGTAGTTCTTTTGATTCCACATAATTGATCTAGGCACTTAGTGCCTCATTCATTTTCTTTTTCCTTTTCTTTTCTTTCTTTTGCTATGCTTTTCTTTTCTTTTCTTTGCTTGTCTTTTTTTTTTTTTTTTTCAAGCATTGCATTTCATCCTTTTCATGTGTTTGCACATACATATTTGCCTAAGTACACGCCTTACATTTTGATACTCCTCAAAGCTTACATTCAACCCCTAAGCCTTAGCAAACCATTTGGTACAAGGTAAGTCTAGTGTTTAGGCTATATGGTTTCATGTTAATGTGGTTCATGAATGAAAAGCTTAATTGTGTTTGGCTTCAAATGGGCTATGGAGCACACACATTAGAGGGATAGGAAGTATTTAGGCCAATTTGGTGGTTTTTCACATGCATTGCCTAAAATCATTTCTAAAGGTTTGTCCACAAAGTCAATCAAGGCATCCACAAGCAGTCCATATGTTCTATGGCAAACAACATTTAAGTGCGAATGAGACATTTTAAATATGCATAACATGTGTGTTTGAAAGAGTGTTTAAAGAGTGAAAACTTTCCCTCAAAATACGCTTTTTAGGCCGTGTTTGTGAACCTCACGGGAAGTCTCCACTATTAATTCCTAACCTTCAAGCACAATTGAATATTCACTCAACACCAAGAGAAAAGAACTAGCGCGCTTTGAGCAATGCAACCCTAAATGGCATGAAGTTAATCTAAACTAAGCAAGGCAAAGATACACCATTCCTCACTTGCACACACAAAGGCACAATCTCAACAAGCAAAGTATGCTCAAGCATGGCATTTTCACAAGATTTTCGAAATTTTTTGAAAACTTTAGCTCAAAATATTTGCACACAATTTGCAAACAAGAGATGATGTTGCGCACACACCCCCAAACCTAAATTAGACATTGTCCTCAATGTCTTTGGGGCATATACCGGTAAGTTCGGCACAACACATCCTCAATCAAAGAGTTTAAACACACATTTCAATGTCCATTTAAAAATCATCCCAAAAAAAATTAAATCAAGTGTCTCAAGAATATCCTATATGCTCATAATCAACTCAAGAGATATATCAATACAAATTCATCAAGAGTTATCATCACAATCCATGTGGATAAAATATGATCATCAAAGCCTAAATCCACTATCACAAACAACTCACAACCTTATTCTAAGCAAAAATAAAATAAAGACAAAAACAAAATTAAACTAGAAAAGAAATGTACCTAAGTGGGTTGCCTCCCACCAAGCGCACGATTTAACGTCTAGGCAAGACGTGGCATGGTGCTCCCATACATTGAACTCTCACAATGTTGCTTCCTTAGGATAAGGTTCTCGCCCTTTTTATGAGCACTCTTGGCTTGCTTGTCCCTCCAAGACTTGCAAGTTAACTTTGTTTCTTTCCAAGAGATAAAGAACCTTGCCTTGCCTCACAAGCAACACTCACTCGCTTCCTCAAGAAGCAATAGAAAAATCTATACACTCACAAAACATATTAGAAAGTTCCGGCAAAATATAATCAATATAAGCAATTGCCAACAAGAGTTTGGAACACCATTTATTCAAAAGAAATAAACTAAACAAATAAAGCATAAAAAATAAAATGCACAAAAAGAATTTTAAAAATTATGTACTTGTGCTAGGGGTGTCATCAACTAAAGGAGGTTTTATCAAGTTTGGAAATATGTTCTTTTTCACAACCCAAACAAGTTGAGTTGATTTCCCCTTTTCTTTTCTTTTGGGTCTAACTTGTTCAACCAAGTCCTTTCTTACCCAAATTCGCTTGACTCTAGGTGGACTCTTCCTATTCCTAGATTTTCTCAATTTTTCATGCTTATGGAATTTAAAACAATGAGCTTTGAAGTGCCCTTTTTGAAAGCAAAAATAGCAAGTAGGAGGATGGTTAAGAAAACTCCCTCTTGGTTGGTGACTATGTGGCCTTTGATGTTGCTTCATTTGTAGCGCCTTGACTTCTTTTTCCACCTTGTCTACATAGACAATGTAGTCACACTCCTTCACTTTTGCTATTTTGAGGGCTTCATCCTTCCTACCAAGTGCCTCCTTCGTTTCTTCCAAAGCTTTTTCCTTCCGCTCCACTTCCATAAGCATCTTTCTTGTCTTCCTTGCACACTCTTCTTCAAATTCTTCAAATAGCCTTGCAAGGTCTTCGAATTCCCTTGATGTGGAATTCCTCTCAACTTCAAGTCTCCCAACTTGTATTTCCAACTCCTTGTTCTTGTTGGAGACTTCTCCTACCTTCCTCCGATAGGTAGCATTTTCTTCTTTGAGCATGTTTACTTCAAGAGTGAGCTTCTCATTTTTCACTTCAAGCTCTTCAATCTTCACCTTCCCCAAGGCCTCCTTTTCTTCCAACTCCTTCATCGTGAGTTGTAATTTTCTTTCCAATTCTTCCTTCCCTTGGGAGGTTTCCACCAATCTCTCTTGAAGTAAAGCTAATCTTTCTTCCAATTCCGTGCCTTGCTCTTGGTTCCTTGGCGGTTCTTCCACAACTTCCGCTCCATTCTCATATACTTGTACAAGAGCGTGTACACGGCTCCTTCTCCTCCCTTGCTTGGGATACACCGATTCTATTGATTGATCCGGCCAACTAGGGATCACATGGTTGGACATCCTCTCCTCATGTGCTCGTTGTGCGGATTGGAATAACTCCATGGTCTTTCGTTGAGAAGCATGGATGCTCTCAATCTCCCGAAAGTGATCCTCCATGAAATTTTTCCTCTCATCATTAAAGGCATTTGATTGGAATGATGAGAAGGAATCTTGGTTAGTCCACCAGTTATGATAAGCTCCAATAAAAAAAAATGTACATATCTGTTGAATGTTGATTAAATAACCAACATAACGGGGAATGATTCCTCATTCGGTGGACTTGTCTAGAAAGGTTTAGAAAAAGATTGAGAGAGGAAGAAAAGAAAGAGGAGAGAAAACAGATGAAAGAACAGAGAGATGAGAAGAGAAATAGAAGACCGTAGGGTGAGAATCGAAGTAGAAAAGCAAAGAAAAAAGAGAAAGGAGAGTGGCTGAGAGAGAGGTAAAGAATCAATTTTGGAAAAGAAGAAAATGAAAAGCAAGATGGAAGAATTAGAGAAATTTCTTCCCATTCTCGGTCAATAATTTCAAAGCTTACGGGTTAGCTTCGAATTTCTTCCTGGATGCTTGATCTCTACCATTTTTATGGGTCTTCTCTCTCTTAGAATCAAATAATCCCTTGAAGGAAGTTGTTAGTGGTTTAGTATTAATTTATGGTGGCTGGGTAGAGATTTGATTGAAAAACCCAAATAAGACCCCAAATCAACCATCCCAACCGAAACATCAGCCACCCTCCTATTAGCTGCCCCAACACAACCTGACTTGTCAACAACACCCCTCACCACCAGCTTTCCTTTGGCAAACACCCATCTCTTTTTGCAAACCCAAAAAACTTTCCAACCACAAGAGGTCCACACCCACATCGTCCTCCTTCAAACTCACCACAAAAGAACCAGCCTCTAAGGCCACCTTAATGTCACAACAACAATGGTGGTTATAAGGTAATAAAACTAGAATCCTCGCTCTATCAAAATGATTTATTGAGCTAGTCACCTCATCAACCAAAAGGCACCAATCATCCCCCCCAACTTCATGAAGAGATTTTTATCCCAATAACACAAAGGAACCCTTCTAACATTAATCCAAACTGCCCTAGTCTGAGGAAGAAGTGATTCAGACCAATTAACAACCGAAGAAAAATGGTCATCCCAAAAGAAACGGCTTCTCATGAATCCATATTTTTCAACTTTAGAATCAAAGCACCATAAAATGCATTTGTCCCCAATGTAGGTTGAGGAGAACTTTAAACCTCTACACCATAGTCTCTTGTTGACACTGGACACATCTGAAAATTGCTTAAGGATCCCTACTGCACATCTCTTGATCTAGACATGATCAATCTCTTGTGAACTCCATTTCATGGTCAACATCTCTTCTTCTTTTCTCACAGCTCCACTCCTAATCCCTTTATGTTTTCCTCTAAACACATCCACAAACGAACCACTTCAAAATCCTTCTCCTCCCAGCCCCTCTCTTCCTATCCTATCATCAAAAGCCTGGCTTTTCCTTCCATGACTCAGAGATCTCCTTATGCTCCAACCGAAGTTAGCAACCTCTGCAACAACAGGCCACCCAAAAACATGCATCCCATTTGCTTTTTTAGCTATTAAATTAGCTTCCTCCAGAGAATCGAACCTAATGAAAGCAAAACCTGATTTCCGGAACCCCAACTTAGTACACAAACACATCCTTTACCCTACCGAAAATTTTGAACACACCCCACAAAGTTGCCAAATCCATAGCAGGATTCAAATTATCGACGAAAATGGAGAAAATATTTTCCCTAAAGTCACCTTTCACCTTATGACCACCAGAATTAGAGCTTCTCTCTTTAACACTCATCTCTCTTTTCTAGTTACTTAATTTTTAGATAATTAATTTGAGGCTATATATACTAAACCATCCTCACTTAAACAAAACATATAGATGTAGATGGAAGCGTGAACTCACACGTGGACGATCGAACAAGGGTTTCTTAATTCTATAATTCCGCAGAAATTAGAAAAAGAGAGATAGTATTGAGAAAACTCGATAGGTTTTTTTTTTTTTTTTTTTTTTTTATTCATCAAAAACTAATTCTTCAAACCCTAATACAATCTAAAAAAAAAAAAAAACCCGAATCCATAAGGTTTCGAAATCTCCTAGATTCCTAAACTTCCTAAACGAAATAAAACAATAGAATCTCTAGGATTCAATATCTCCTACAACTCCTAAACAAGAGGTCTAAACTAAACTAAATCAGAAAAGAATCCCAAAACAAAGAAAAAAAAACGAATTATAAATGAACTAGGAAACATTCGTCTTGTTGCGCATGAAACTTAATGGCCGAATGTGGGCCTGCTATGATATGTTACAGAGGACGAAGTCTTCATAACATCTGTAGGGCACATCTTGGGCTTTCCGGAAACATATTATAATAGACGATCTGACCCTATATACCCTCAGTAGAGGCCCAAGGAGTTCAGACCGAATTTTGTTGCTCCACGCGACCCAAATACGAATTCTCCACCCGTTCGAACTCGCCATCCGCTCCGCATCATCCTCCCCAGGTTAGAAGGAATTCTTCCTTGAATTCAGCACCTCTTCTTTTTCCAAAGCGGAATCGCCGTGGTAAGGGACGAGATGATTCACATTGAAAATATTAGCCGTACAAATATGGCCGAACAACCTCAGACGGTAGGGTTTGACCGGAGTTGACCTTCTTGCCAATCTGATTACTATTTTGCCTTAAGCTGATCCACATCACATATCAAATCAGACTTGAAGCTTCTTCTACTACTATATATCTAGCCAAATTTCACTGCCAAGTTTTAGTGCGTTAATATATCTTTTGGTACAATAGAAACAATGTACAATCGATCTGTACGTTACTCATTCTTCCAACATTGTTTATTTATTTATTTCTTAGGATTTTACCATTTATAATTTACATGTTCTGCAATACAAAAAAGTAACAAAGTCCATTTTGGGAGCTAAATTTTGCTTATATTTATACCACACAGACCAGTTTTGGCTTCAACATATGTGGAAGAAATTAAGCCCCTTAACAACATAGAAGTACAACAAACATAATTGTAAAATTCTAGACAAAACTTATCCTTACTAGAAAAACAATAACTAATTAATAAACCATAAAATCTTACTGATCTATTATCATTGAACAATGATCTGTGGGCCTGTGGCCCTTTCAACTCTCTCGGTGGTCATGTTAATTAATTCATTCCAGAGTTGACGCTCATTCCTTTTAGAAGTCATGATTCGTCTATGGATCCATGATTGTATGACTTTGGCGCTTTTATCGTATTTACGTTTCAATCGTTTCAAGTCACCGGACATAAGAACAAAAGCTTCAACTTTTGTAAGTGCTCGAATGGTTCTTTCTGAATTAGGTACTTTAGATGAGGATGGTTCATTGTGAACCCAATTGACAAGTTCTTCTCCCCAGAAGTCACCTGCTTTCAAAAGATCCTTTTGTTTTTTGTGGGAAATGTTATTCATAGAGCCATCAGTCTTATCTCTGGATGAGAAGGTCGCTAGCTTTCCTTGCAGCACAAACAACATCTTATCAATTGGGTCTCCCTTGCGGACAATGAGAGTGCGCTCAGTATAGACAACTGGCTTGACACAGTCACATAGATGAAGTAAGGATGCTTCACCCCAGTCTCCAAACTTCTCAACCTTGACAAATATTCAAGAATAAGAATGTGAAATCATCCAATCTCTAAGGAAAATACGTCAATATATTTTTCTTAAGTAATGATGTTTATTTGCTAGTGCTTTTCTTGGTTAAAACATATAGATGGATGATTTGATCTTTCATATAGCAAGCAGACAGAAAAACAAATTCTATATTTAAAGATATAAAAGAAGTCCTTCTCTAAGTCAGGAAGGTTCTGAAATTTTTCATGTGGAATTCCAATTAGCACCGGTGCATCAGTGCCAGCAGGATCCCAGTCGAAAAATTTCAAGACCGTCCTGACTTAGAGAATTTTCAGATAAAAGTACTCACTTTTGTTAGTAAATCTGAACATAAGCAGCGTTTTATGTCGTTTTGGAGATTCTCAGGAAGATTACTGAGCAATGTTTCGACGTCAATCTGTCCGGTTTGTTGCCAAATGTATCTTTTGTTTTCCACAATAAAATCTTTTAGCTTCTCAGAGAGCTTTCTGATCTCCTCCATCCGTTTCTCCTCCTCCTTCTCCATCAGTTTCTTCTTCTCCTCCATCAGTTTCTTCTTCTCCTCTTCCTTCCGTTTCTTCTCCTCCTCTCTTCTTTGATTTGCAAGCATCTATTTCACAAAAAGCATGATTCATTAGAAAAAAATAATAATTGTACTTCATCATAAGCCTGCAAAAACACAATGAAATATATATATATATATATATTTTAAAAATAATAATAATAATATAAACCAACCTGCATGTTTATTCCAATGAAATAGGTAAATGTTCCCATGCCATAGATGACAATTAAAATCAAAAGGATATTTTCCCAGGGATGGGTGCTTACTTGAAGGTTTTGACCAAAACCACTGCCAAAAAAAATAATAAACAAAAAATCTCAGGGATAATATTTTGAAAAATTCCAACTAGCTATCTTATATTAAGAAGTAAGAAATTTTTAAGGAGACTTGATGGATGCAGAAGATTGCAAATGCAGGAATGTAGATAAAAGGAATCAATGTCTATTGGAAAGCGAATCGTGAAATGGAACTTAATTCTTTAGGTGAAAGGGGCATTAGGGTGCTTAAATAATATTATTAAGTTCCCTTTTTAGCACAAATTTAATTCCTGATTCGGGTGTAATGTCCCCGTAAGTTGATTCTTTTCCCCTGTAATGATTCCCCTTTATTAAACGTTTCAATATTTTATAGGCAATGGGCAACACACAAAAGAAGTTGAACGTATGCCAGGAATTCTTATAAGAGAGATATTTTGCACAGACCTTAGATTTTGTACACCCCATCTGAAACAATATAAGAACTTCTTCCAAAACCTTTTCGACTCCACAATGCGATACACAAGAGCATCCTTGAATATTCCAAACTCGTAGATTGTATCTTCTGTCTTGGTAAAACAAATATCATTCAGGAATTTGTTGTCTCCAGAACTGACAATGAAACGACGGTTTTCATAATAGCATCCACTGTGATTTCTGCAAGCTTTGTTCCAGCAATCCATCTTCTTCCATACAGCAATCAAATACCACAAGCCTCCAAATAGCTAAAAAGGCAAGGCCAGTAAGTCACTTGTCAATCATAAACATATGCATAATGGAGACATATAATTGAATGTTTGATGATATATATAAGTTGAGCTTACAAGGAAATCACAAGTACATATGGAAAAGAGTTATATATGTTCGAGTTTCTAATATACCATGTAGCAATTTAATTAAATTGTTTATCTTCGTGTCACTTAAATAAAACAGCCACATCATAAATTGAAATATAAGAATTAAATGGCAAGTTAACTTACATGACCTCCATACAAGTAAAATAGAAGATTGACCAGAAAATTCATGATAAATTTAGGGGTCGTTTTAGCTTCTATAAACCTTTTGTTGATTCTTATGATCCTCAGTGAGTTCAGAACAAGGAATATGATCAATCCAATCGAAAATATTGTAGCTTTAATGGTTGTTGTCCTCGAAATGACAAAACACATCATGAGCCCCTGGAAAAAAATGCAACATGTGATATTGGAATTAATATACAAGTAGAATATTGTTAATACGCAAAAAATAAGACATGACTTGTTATAATTCAGCCAAGTAATAATTATTAGGTGTGGGGTCTTAGATGTTTTTTCGTTAGAGAGTGGATTTGAATGATTTTGTAACATTATTGAGTAAACCACTCTATAACGTTACAAAATCGAATTTCACATGGAAAAACGTACGGAATCCCGCATTTGATCACTCCTATTGAACCAAAAAATACACCGAAGTAGCATCAAGTTAGAAGGAATCTGCCTAACATTGGCCAAAATAAGGTGTGATTAATTCAACCAGAATGAAGACCGCCCATTCATGGCAGCTTAACAGAGAGTGTTTTTCTCTCTGAACTTTTATCAAACACCGTTTGATTTTTATCAAACACTTTGCTTGCGGCTTCTTATTTCACATATGTAACATTACAGAGTAAACTCTATAGTGTTACAAAGTCCAATGTGTAGGATCCCGCACTTGATGAGTCCCATTCAGCCAAATATTACACCGAAGAAGCATTAAGTTATAAAGATGGTGCCTTACATTTGCCAAAAAGGGTGTGATAAATTGAACCAGAATGAAGTCCGCCCTTTGTTTTCCGCCTAAATGACCTAAAAGTTCCTGCTGCAAATAATTACAGAATTTGTAGGCGTGGAGAACCACAAAGATAACCAAGAGAATAATCAACAATGTTACGTTGATGTCAAGAAATTTTTTCTCATCATTGATCACAGCAACGTAGCACAACAATGGATCGATGAAGATTGAAACAATCCACAAGACATCAGTAATCCAGTTCTCTGTAGTTCTTTCCTCTGAACCGATCCTGGCATCCTGATTAGACCTGATGATTTGGACATAAGATGGTTTGCATTTAAGAATTATATATATATATATATTGTCTTTCTACTATCCTGATATAAATTATATCAGGACGAAAAATGTGGACTATAGATTATGGAGAAGTTTTGATAAGTGCATACACTTTGAGTCAAAGTTTGTAAATCTAATGATCCACATTCTTCGTTCTAATATATTTTATATCAGGACGAACTAACAATAAAAGAATTGTATATATATATATATAAAGCATCCACTTTAATACCAATTAAACAGTAACTTACATGATCAACTGGATCAAAACCGAGTATAGAAGAAGCAAACTTCACAGCTGCCTAGGCAAATGGTAATGGCGATCGATTAATTTCGCTGCCTGTTGGTCAGTTAAAATATTGATGTAGCTAGCATGACTCCAAAGAGATTTAGAGCTTGTTTGGTTGGACTTTTGAAAAACCTCTATTGGTAAAAGATTTACTCCAAAGAGACTGCTATTAGAAATAAAGTTTTTGAAAAAAAAATTATAGTTGTTTGGTTGGTAGAATTTTTTTTAAAAATGTCTATTTTGAGAAGCACCTCTCATTAGCTTTTGTCTAGTAGAGATTTAAACTCTATTGACCTCTACTTAATTTAAAATAGACATCTCAAAAGTCCAACCAAACAACTCTAAAAAACTCAAATAGAGTTTATAGACTTTTTGAGGTAATAGAAATTTAATCAAACAAACACTTATTATTCTAGACTTCTAGACTAGTCAACCAGAAATAAATAAATAAATTATAAGTTATAAGTTAGTTAGCTTAAGCATAGAAACAAGAGTGGAATTAGGTAGACTTTATGATATATAAAAAGGAAAGATTCCATCTTTATATGTAATTTAAAAGGTCTCCAATTTGTTGTTTTCTTTGACAATAATTATTATATCAATCTCATTCCACTTTGAAAATTTTATGCATTCCCACGTTCTCATAATAATAAAAATTGACCCCCATTTTATAAACTATGCATTATATATTTATATTGATAGTTCAAATTTGAGGGTTTTGTGGAGGAGTACACAATCCACAACTTTATGGTTACGTTTGGTGCGCGGGATATGATTGGACTATTTTTAAGAGATGAGATTTGATTGGATTGGATTGGATTGAATTAATTATAATGTTTTCCTTGTTTGGTATAATATGAGATTGGACAAAAAATAGTCCAATCATTTGTTTGGTATGTGATGGGATTGGAGAAAAATAATGAAATAATAAATTGTTAAAATAAATTTTGCAATTATCACTCGACCCACTCAAAAATAAAAAATAAAAAATCTCTCCACCCACATTTCACATGCCAGTCAATCACTCCCCAAAAATATCTTCTCTCTATCTGATCCTATCCTCCCTCTCTCATATAATTTCTTCTCCATTCGCTGTTCTTCAATTCTGTTTCAAGACTTAATTTCTTCTTCTTTCTCGATCTGATCTTCTCTATCTCACTTAATTTCTTCTTCTTTCTATGTTCTTCAACTCATCAATCCAAGACCTCATGAATCTCTTCGAGTTGGAGGCCTATAAGTCTTGGGTAGCCATGAATCTCTTCGATCCGCTCTTTGTTTTTTTTTTTTTTCTTTTTTTTTTTTCGTTTTCTTTTCTTTTTTGAATAGATTGGCCAACTTTTTTTTTGTTTTGAATTATTTTGGATCTGATTTTGTGTTTAGGAAATATTATTATGAATCTGACTTTGTAAAGGCGGGATATTGTTTTGATTGAAGATATATGTTGGGTGTTGGATCTGGATCTGGTTTTGTTGTGAAGGAAAGAACACGCCAATAGATTTATTTTCCATTTTTTTCCCAGATTTTTTTTTCCAGATTTTCTAGATTTTCCAGAATTTTTTTTTTTTTTTTGGTTTTGATTGAAAAATATGGATTATTGGATGGGATTTATGGTTTATTTGTTGATTGGATTTGTTTTTCTTGTTTGTGGAATTTAATGGAATTTGTCAAAATACCTTCACCAAATCACAGAGAAAGCTTTTGAGAAACAAGATGAGTGAATGTTAGAAAAGAGTAGAGAAATGTGTGGAAGTGAGAAATAGTGATGGGATAAATAAACCAGTTGATGTTCAGAGGATTATTTTATCCTGCTCTATCAGGATAAAAAAGAATCATGGGATTAAATAGTCCTGAATCACTAAATACACCAATATGGGATTGGATTAAAAATAGTAATCCCATTCCAATCCTGTCAAAGAAACGCGCCCGGTAGTACCATAGGGGTAAGGGACATATCGCATGATTAGCTTATGTATTTTTTTTTTTTTTTTTGACAATAAAACTTGAAAAGAAAACTTCTCAAAAAAAAAAAAAAAAAAAAAAAAAAACTTGAAAAGAGAACTTTAGGTAAAAGAAAAACATTTGAAAGTGTATTCACTTTAGGAGACGAAGATATTGGACTATCAACGTGTTCACATTTGGAGCACAACCTCTCTTATGCATGGCAAAATAACATGTGGGTATGGGACCCTGCGGAGACCTACACTTATGAGGTGGGTATGGGTTTCAATTTGGTAAGAGATGGGGTGGGAATGTGGATAGATAATAAAACCCATAATGAGTATAGGGCGGGGATGAGTTTTATAATCCCTACCCCGTCCCACTCCTCTTAAAATATAATATTTATGTATTTTATTTTTTAGTTCAATATTTATGTTTTAAAATGATTGAATTTATTTGTTTAGTTTTGATATTTATATTTAAGAGATGATTTTCAATACTTTTTTGGAATTACTTTATATATTATATCATATTTGTTAGGATATTTTATTATTTTAATAAATATTTTTGACAAGATTTTAATAAATAATTTAGATAAATAAGTTAAATGGGGTAAATTGGGCGGGAATGGAGAAAACATACCCCCGCCCTGCCTTGCTCGATCCATCTATTGAGGGGGATGGGTTTTCAAAAAATAAATGGTGGCCCTAAAGGCACATGATAAAACACTATGAAAAGGAAAGTCAAACAACATGTATTGTCTTGTTTGTGCATTTATTGTGATTAAAGACAATAAATGAAGTGGGTGACTTTCCTTTTCTAGTGTTTTATATAGGTTAACACTACCCATTAATTATTAGAATGTGTGGAGATATTTCTTCTTAGAATTTGGATCATCTGCTTAATTGATTTTTGTCTTGACCTACATAGATATGATAATATGTGTAATCAATAATTGCAATTTATTTCTTTTATTTATTTCACTTTCATTATTTTTAAATGTAAAATATTATTCTCAAATACTTTAGATCAGGAAAAAGATCAGCACAATAGGGGATCATGATCCTTCTTCATTATTTTGTTATTGAAGTGGATATCTTAGTCATTTATGTAATTTTTAATCTCGACATGTTTGAGCACATTTTGTTTTCATTCAATTATTTTTGTTTAGACTAATAATAATAATTTAGTTGGCAATAATTCCACCATAGTTATACACTTATATTAAACCCTTTTAGTCTTGCAAAATCCTAGGCCTTAGTGTTAAAGATCTCACATGTAAAGCTTAAGAAAATGGGATGAATCTCATATTGAAAAAAATATATAACAAGACAAGAGTAATTGAAAAAATTTCTAATTTTATTCTTAGGTACATTTCATTGAACTTATCATCCACAAAAAAATTCAAATCAAAATTCATAAAAATCGATATGATTCATCAAGGTCCTTACCGAAATTAAAATAAGGGATCATATATGAGAGATTCACTTATATATATATATGAGTAATGCTAGGCTTTCCAAAAAATTTCCCAAATTTCTTCCCAAATGGTGTTAGCACATGAGGTGTCAACATCACATCCATCACCACATAAACTCACGATTTACACCAAACCACATAATTTGAGAAGTTTTTTGGGAAAAAATTTGGAAAGCCTAACATTACTCATAAACAATCCCCAATGAAAATATACATATATACTCTATTATCTTTTTAATAAATTGGAATATCTCCCCTAAGTTTTGACATTTTTTCCAAAATCAATTCTTTAGTTTTAAATTTGATAATATTTATATACAAAGGGCGTTTTTAATTTAAATGTTGATATTATAAGGTGTTTTTGATATATAATAGAGGGTTTTCATTTAAATTCAAAATTAGAATTTTTTTTTATATATATATATTTTTACAATTTTGTAACAGAACCCACGTTGAAATTAAAAAGACAGCCCACGTTGAAAAAAAAAAAAAAAAAAAAGAAGAAGAAGAAGAAAAGTGGATATATATTAATGGATGTCACAACCCAAAAAAACCAGTACTACTAGTATTTTGATATATAAAACTATTCATAAATATAAATAGCACTTCAAATAGCAACTAGTAAACAGTATAACCTATGAGAGAATTTGTGTGTGAGAGAGAATATGGGGTTTTCATCTAATCCAAAATTAGAGAATTTTTTTTTTTTTTTTTAAATAAAAAAAGTGAGTCAAACTTTAGGAGTAATTTTTGCAAGTCTCTCCTAATAGAAAAGTAGGGGGAGAAACAGCAATAAAGGATAAAATAGTAAACAAGAATGAATGAATATACCAATAGCAATATCCCCACGAGCTCAACTACACACTACAACTCTACAAGCTCCTGAGGCCAGCCAACCAAAGCAAGATAACGCAGCAGCAGCAGCAGCAGACAGATGCAAGTCCAAAGCACAACCCACAAGAGAATTTATGAGTGAGAGAGAGAGAGAGGGAGAGAGAGGAACTCTACTAAAACTGACTTAAATCAGTGTAGATTTCTACACACAAATCTACACTGATTTGGGCAACGGGAAAAGTGAAGATGAAGAAATCTAATGCATTCAGTTTTTTTTGTTCACTCTTTTGTCTGAAAACGCGTGTTTGTGTTCGTGTGTATATATATATATATAGGGGCGGACCCACCTTAAGGTCAGATGGGGCCCGTGCCCTACCTCAAATTTTGGAAAAAAAACTGGTTCTGTTTATTTATATAATATATACATACTAATTAACATTTATTGCACCTAACATATTTTAGTTCAACTGGTTGTGTTCTTACCGATTACAAAGCTTGACTGGGTTCAATTCTTGTAATTTTTTTATTTTACTGTCTTTTTAGCTTTTCAAGGTTTTTGTGTCTTATCTACCTCAATTATTTCATGTGTCTTATCGACCTCAATTATTGACCTCAATTATTTCATGTGTCTTATCGACCTCATATATGATATATTTCATTTTAAATATTTATATTTGGTTTTAGTTTTATATATATATTACCATCTTCCTTTCAAAAAATATATATTTATTTATATATATATATATTACCATCTTTTATAATTTCTCAAATTTTTATATTCATCTTAAACAAAACAATTTACTTTCTGTTTTCCGTTAATGTCAACTTTAACTATCTTCATTTTATGGTTCATATAATTCAATATTATTTATGTTAAATTATCTATTATAATTTTGAACTTTTATTATTTCTAATAGTTCTAGTTTGAAATGCTTAAACACATCCAATCAATAAACTCTAAAATCGTATTAAAATAGACATCTATTATTATGGTTTATTTTATTTTTTCCTTAGTATTTTTCTTTATTTTATAGTTTTAATTTATTTAGAATTAATAAATTAATAATTTATAAAAAAAAAGTAGAAGAATAAAAATTCAAAAACATATCTAGTAATATTTATTAATCAATTATTTTAATATAAATTTAAAGTGAATTAATTATAAATACAAAATAAAATTTCATATTATAAAATTATATTGCAATTTATTATTTTAAAAATAAATATTATAATTTTTTATTGTTTATGTTGTTTTTCTTGATATTATTTATTTTTTAATATTGTGTTTTTTTTAATATAAGATTATTTAGTTCATATTGAGTAAATGTTCTATTTATTTTATTTTATCTATACTTTCATTATACCATCAATTTTTCTTTATATAAAAAACTCATTTTTGTTATTAAAAAAAAAAAAAAAAAAAAAAACTCATTTTACTATGATCTTAAATTTTCAGTATTTTTTTATATAATTGTTATTTTGTTCAAATGCCCTATCCAGTTAAAATTCCTGAATCTGCCACTATATATATATATATATGGGTTTGTTTTTCATTTTTATTATCTTAAAACTTTTGCAGGGACAATTTTTCGAAAGAAACAAAATGAAAATAGGACCACAAGAATATATATAGTCTTTCTATTATCAGTTCATCCTGATATATAGGACAAGAATGTAGATCATAGATTATGGAAAAGTTTTGATAAGTGCATACACTTTGAGTTAAAGTATGTAAATTTAATGATCAACATTTTTTGTCCTGATATATTTATATCATGACGAACTGACAATAAAATTTTATATATATATATATATATGTATGGGACTATGGGGTACTGTGGTTGTTTTACGTTTTTATTATCTTAAAACTTGTACAGGGACAATTTTTTGAGAGAACCAAAATGAACACGGGACCACGAGAATGGACTGATCATTAAATTTCCTCCGAATCAAGATACCATCCTTTTATATATATATATATATAAATGGGACCACGAGAATGGACCGATCATTAAATTTCCTCTGAATCAAGACACCACATATATATATATGGGCTGCCCTTTGGTGCAATATTGTACCATATAATTAAAAATAAATAAATAAATAAATAAAAATAAAAATAAAAAATCCACAGAGCATCACTACAAAAAAAGTGACATATAGTGACAAAAATTATTTGTCACTCAAGTAAAGAAATTATCACAATTTCAATATTGTGACAAAAAAAGTGTCACTAACAATTCGTCACTTTTGCCCCTGTCATTAAAAGTATTTGTGACAATTTTTTGATACTTGTCACGAATCATAACTTTTAGTGACATACTATCACTCAACCTTAATTAGTGACAAAATAAAAATTGTCATTAAATTTATATATAGTGACAATTAACTGTTTGAAGATTTTGTCACTATACATCTTCTTATTGATAATTTATTGTTTTAAAATTGTGTCATCATTCACAAACTTAGTGACAATTAATTATTTAAATATTGTGTCACTATACATAACTTTATCGATATTTAATTGTATCACTATACATAACCTTATCAATAATTAATTATTTAAGTATTGTCACTATACACAAACCTAGTAACAGTTAACCATATGAAAATTATGTTTGTTTTACACAAGTTAGTGATAATTAACAAGAAGATAATAAGTTACAAATTCAATCAAAATTAATATAATGGTCCATTCAATTATTATTAACTACAAGTAAACTTAAATACAAAAAGTACAATAATGAATTGATAATCAGAACACAAAAAAGAAAAGAAAAAGAAAAAAGAAAGTGAAAATAAATATATATATTACAAAATTGTTAGTGTACATACACCAATTTGCACCAATTTGCTACAAATTTTAAGATAAATGCATTACATCAATTATATCCGAATAACCATGATGAAGATTCTTCAAGCCTCAATACTAGAACACTTTCATAAATGAAAAGATAGGAATAAACTTTTCACCTAGATATAAACTACAATAGATGAAAGTATATTATTAACACCTCAATAAGATATAATTTTGTTTTTTCAATGCTGCATCAAACAATTGGTTGTTCCATAAAAATCATTTAATCAAACAGTTAGTATGCACATCAACGGATAAATATCATGTATTGTGGAAATCTAAGAACAAACAACTATAAATCATGAAATAATAATTATGGATTCCTGAAAAAAAAATTATAAAAAAAAATTAAAGTTAAGAATCATACCTAAACACACATATATAATTATATATATAACATACCTTGTTAAAAGAAACTTTCAATATATGAAACTCGAATTTGAGATTCTGACCCTAAAAAACAAGTATAAGAAAACAAACCCTAAAAAATTAAATCAAGAGAAGCTTACATTTTCTATCAAGACAAAATTTTCTCTACAGTCTTGGTGACTTCTACAGATGAAACACGGTTTCAAACCTAAAAAGTGTTTTTAAGGAAAAGAGAAATTAAAGAAAAAAAAATTAAAATTAAGAAACATCCCTAAACATATATATATATATATATAATTCTACATAAAAAAAATATATATATATCTTATTCAAAGAAACTTTTATTATATGAAACTCGAATTTGAAATTCCGACCCTGAAAAACAAGTAAAAAATAACAAACCCTAATATATATATATATAATAATAATAATAATAATAATAATCAAATAAAGAGAAGCTTACCTTTTTCTATCAAGACAGAATTTTCTCTACGATGCTGATGACTTCTACGGATGAATCATAGTTTCAAACCTAAAAGTGTGTTTAAGGAAAAGAGAAAATCTAGATATAGCAGTGACAAAGGGAGAACCAAGAGACATATGAAGATGGAATAAGGAAAAAAAAAATAACAACACCACGATTGTGGCTTTTTTGTTTTCTTCCAAATAAAATAAAATTTATTGATTCTGATGCCTTTTAAAAACCTAATTATTTATAAAATAAAACCTTTCCTTTTTTATAGGGTAATTTGTGACTAATTATATTATTTGTCACAAATTATCAAGTTGTTTTTAACTAATTGTGACAATTATTTTTTAAAAGTCTAAATTGAATAAAACATAATGACAAATGATATAATTTGTCACAAAATAATATCTAATGTGATACATTTGAAATTTGCATGCTTGCCATACGACGATTTAACTTGCTATCCACCTATAAACCTAGGCAGCCGGTCATCGTTGGATCTCTCCATTTTAAATTAAAGATACATCTTTCTGTTTCCCGAGACAATAAATCCCTTTTTTAAAAATTTGAAATGCATTCATCGGATTTCAAATTTAAAAAGCCGTGAATGCTTTTTGAATTCAAAATGAAAACGCAGTCTTATTGGCCAAATTAATGGAGATCACCACAAACTTCCCATGCATGCATGATGAATTTATGAAGGACCTCACATGCATGCCTAATATATTTACGAATCTTGTGTTAATTCTATCGAACCTGTAAACAATATTTGGATTGGCTAATAAACTTTAATACGCTTAATGAATAGAGTAATCACATTATCTGATTATTTTCATATGTACACACCCTTTAATGTTTACTATTAAAAAGTTGTGTTATCATACTGTAAACGATGTATATATCAATTAGTAAATGTGAACATGATTTGGTTTGTGTAAAATAAATAATAAGCTAGGTTACAAATCCAAGTAATCACAATTATTTATAATCGATCCCGATTCATTATAAGCGATCACAATACGGTTACAAATCATAGTGATCACAATACTGTATATTTGATCAAATGTACATCAGTTTCATTTTATTTTTGAAATTTTTACTGAACGTTTCGCTTAGCTGATATAATTAGATAGTGATCACGTTCTAGTTGTAGTAATCACATATATATTTACGGTCATACGTACATACCACATTCGTCTTCATGATACATAAATACATTGAAAATCCACAGTTTTCAATAATATTCGAAATTAGAAGTCATATCACCACTAAATATTCTTTGTCTACAAATTTTGCATAGAGTAACGTGTATGTTATGATTAGTAGCATCCAAAGAATGCATGGAATAACGTAAGAGATATTAGTAGGTTTCTCACCTAATTGGCTAATCTTAATAAAATAAATAGCCACCCACCCATGCATGACTGCTAATTAATGACATACTTCGTCTCTTCATCTCTTCATATGTTCATTTGTTCATCTGTTCATCTCTTCACCTCTACTCTTAAAACCGAAAAATCTTCACACTTTTGAACCCCTATAACAATGTCCTCTGTTGAAGAAACCGAAGGTGAATTACATACTATGTGTAGCCCGGAAAATTTCATCGAAATTGTAAAAGACTTGACTACAAAACAACGAGAATGCATAGAAGATATGGGATTTGGGGTGCTGTTGAACATTAAATGCCTTGTATTCCACCTCCATTTATGCGAGATGTTACTAAAATTCATTGCACTGGAGACCAAGGAAATTGTGCTACATGGAAAGTCGATTCCAATCAGGGAGTCCGACTTTGAAAAAGTGATGGGGTTGCCTAACGGCACTTATGATGTCGAGTGTGACATGGGTGAGTTTGACGAAAAATGCATTAGGATGAAAAACCTTCTGATTAAAACCGGTAAGAACGCGATTACTTTGTCTAGCTTGATGAGGAAACTAAAGAATATGCACTACAAAAAAAGTGACATATAGTGACAAAAATTATTTGTCACTCCAAGTAAAGAAATTGTCACAATTTCAATATTGTGACAAAAAAAAATGTCACTAACAATTCGTCACTTTTACCCCCGTCACTAAAAGTATTTGTGACAATTTTTTTGGTACTTATCACGAATCATAACATTTAGTGACATATTATCACTCGACCTTAATTAGTGACAAAATAAAAATTGTGTCACTAAATCTATATATAGTGACAATTAACTGTTTGAAGATTTTGTCACTACACATCTTCTTAGTGACAATTTATTGTTTTAAAATTGTGTCATTATTCTTAGTGACAATTAACCATGTCAAAATTGTGTCACTGTATATAACCCTATCGATAATTAATTATTTAAATATTGTGTCACTATACATAACCTTATGAATATTTAATTATGTCACTATACATAACCTTATCGATAATTAATTATTTAAATATTGTGTCACTATACATAACCTTATCGATATTTAATTGTGTTACTATAATTAATTATTTAAATATTGTCACTATACATAACCTTATCGATATTTAATTGTGTCACTATACACAAACCTAATGACTGTTTACCATATGAAAATTATGTTTGTTTTACACAAATTTAGTGACAATTAACAAGAAGATAACAAGTTACAAATTCAATCAAAGTTAATATAATGGTCCATTCAATTATTATTAACTACAAGAAAACTTAAATACAAAAAATACAATAAGGAATCGATAATCAGAACACAAGAAAGAAAAGAAAAGGAAAAAAGAAAGTGAAAAAAAATATATTACAAAATTGTTAGTGTACATACACCAATTTGCTACAAATTTTGAGATAAATGCATTACATCAATTATATCCGGATAACCATAATGATGATTCTTCAAGCCTCAATATTAGAACACTTTCATAAATGAAAAGATCAGAATAAACTTTTCACCTAGATACAAACTGCAATAGATGAAAGTATATTATTAACACTTCAATAAGATATAATTTTGTTTTTTCAATGCTGCATCAAATAATTGGTTGTTCGATAAGAATCATTTAATCAAACAGTTAGTATGCGCATCAACTGATAAATATCATGTATTGTGGAAATCTAAGAACAAACAACTATAAATCATGAAATAATAATTATGGGATCCTGAAATAAATTAAAAACAAATTAAAGTTAAGAATCATTCCTAAACACATATATATAATTCTATATATAACATACCTTGTTAAAAGAAACTTTCAATAAATGAAACTCAAATTTGAGATTCTAACCTTGAAAAACAAATAAAAGAAAACAAACCCTAAAGAAAATTAAATCAAAAGAAGCTTACCTTTTCTATGAAGACAAAATTTCTCTACAGTCTTGGTGACTTCTAAAGATGAAACACCGTTTCAAACCTAAAAAGTGTTTTTAAGGAAAAGAGAAACTAAAGAAAAAAAAATTAAAATTAAGAAACATCCCTAAACATATATATATATATATATAATTCTACATAAAATATATATATATTATTCAAAGAAACTTTTATTATATGAAACTCGAATTTGAAATTCCGACCTTGAAAAACAAGTAAAAGATAACAAACCCTAAAAATAAGGCAATGCGGCCGTAGTAGGCAATTATAGATCAACTAGTATACAACCACCAGGAGTCCAATAAGGAAACAAACAGATCTTCTCCGATACATCAGAGTCCTAAACAGATTCGAAATTAACTGCATTTAACACATGACAACACCAAATAGGAAAAGAATCCTAAATCCAACTCTGTAATCTTCTATTTGTACGCCACGATTCAAAACTCTAGGAGAACCGTATTCAAAACCCTAGAAGAACCGCATATAAATACACCTGAAAAGAGCATTGTAAAGAGGTGAAAAACATCTTGCGAGAGAGAGAGAGACCAGAGTGTGTATCATTAACTTACAAAATATTGGATTGGCTTCTCAGTCGCTAAAGCGGCGACCCGTGGACGTTTCTTCGATTATCGGAGTTTTACTACGTACTTTGTTCTCTTTATCATTCTTACTTTTATTACGTTTATTTTGCAGGTTACATTAATCAAAATCGTTGACTGGTTGACCATCAAGAAATCACTGTCAACAATAACAATGGAAATAAAAAGGTATTAGAATCCTAAAAGGAAATTAGATTTGATTTAATAAAATCAAATCATGAAATAATTAACTACATAATTAAATATACAATAAAAAGAAACATAATAATATTTATTAATTACAAGAATATTTTTTAAATCCAAAATCTTCAAGAAAATCTTCAATCATAACTCCTGCATCAACACGATTTTCGTGACAAACCTCAAAATACGTTCTTTTCATGATGAATACATGTTTTCACTTACATATTCATGATTTTAAAAGATAAATCCTTGTCATCAGAAAGCATGAATGAGCATCACTGAAAGCATTGTTACACATGCATGTTGGTCTCAATACGAGCAAGCGAACGATCATCTGCCACGGTCGTGATCGTCCACCTCCTGGTAAGAAAGATGTATGACTACTCTTAGTAAAGGTATTTTGGTAAAATCAAGTTTTAATTTGCTATTTCTGAATTTTTTAAAATGCTAGTTAAAAATAATTTTTCTAAATTGAGAATTAACTATTGATGAATTTTCCCAATAAGAGGAATTGAGACGAAAGCATGAAATAGGAAATGAAACAAAAAGATACATATATTTTCCAAAGAAGAAAAACTTGTTTGGAATTGTCTCACCACCACGTGGGTTTTGAGACCGTCCAATAAAATTGTGGATATATATTTTTATATTTCTACTTTCTAATATAAATTAAACAATTCTAATGAATGGTCTCACTATCATCCGATAAGAATGTCCATCCGGAAATTTTCTCTTGTCGAAGTTGGTACTAGCACTTTTTTATCCATTTATGTTTGTTTGTAAGAGATCCCACTCACTTGTAGGAATGAATCCCAGTGTAAGTTAAAAATAAAAATAAGAAATACATTTGTCACAGTTTAAAGGTTTTTTGTTTTATTTTGGAATAATTGCAATAACACATGACTACAAGAGTTATTCAACAAGGCTCGATATTCAACTAACTACCATAATTGCAGCAGAGGACTTGTCAACAACTGCTTCCATCCCATCAATGGTCGACTAAGATTTTGGAAGAAAAGGTCGAAATGCGTCTACAAATTTTCTTTGAAGAAGTCTTAATCTTAATATTAATATATTTTGGTATTGTTAATGTGAAAAGGTTGACCTAATCTCCTGGAGATATGGACACGTAACCAAATATGGAACTGTAATGACAACAGATATTGTGGAATTTACACATGATATGGACATTTAACAATGATAGGCTTTCGTGATACACGATTTTGTCTAAATTTACTTCTCCAACCCAAATGAAGTAAAAACAGTCCTTGAGAGTATCAAAAGATTAATTTATTGTTGCCGATATTATCATCCATAAATATAATAAACACACATAAATTTTAATAAAATAGTGATGCTATTGGCAATTCACTAATGATCTAATAATACCCTAGCTTTTAAAATTCAAAAATTTACTTAATTTATTTCCTAAACTGTCCCTTTTATTTATCTTCCAAATTTAACTCACCCCATAAATGTTTCATATATATTTTCCATAAATGCTCTCTATATATATTCAAAAAAAAAAAAAAAAAACTCCTCTCTCTTTCTCTCTCTCTCTCTATATATATATATACATAATTATATATGTATCTTTTTTCCTCCATTTCTTTTACGCTCATCTAGCACCCCTTTATTGTATTATTTTTTTTCATTCTTGTTGTTTGTCACAGAAGGAAGATAAAAATTTAAAAACAAAAATTTATTTGATCATATTGTGTTCATTACATATCTAAAAAGAAAAAAAGAAAAAAAAAACTTTTTTTTTTATGAAGTTGGACTGATCTAAGGGGGAAAAAGTATCACAAACGATCATATACTGAAAAACCCCTAGGCAATATATTGAAATATATAAATAAAGAAAAAGAGTAACAAAAGCAATAACAAAACATCACAAAACAGAGGACACAACCCAAAAAAACCCAAAAAAACCCAAAGGCATGCAAGCCATATAAGAAAAACAAAGCTAGGAAAACCTAAGAGATTCTCTACCCATACAATCATTATCAACAAACGAAGAACAGAATAAAGGAGTGGAGGACCACCAGGAGTCAGAAGGTAGACCCAAAGCGTGCTTAGAGAGAGCATCTGCCACATGATTTCCTTCCCTGAATATATGAGAAACATGTAACTCCATATGCGAGATCTGATAAATGCGGCGCTGCCAAGCTTGACGAACACGCCAAGTAACCTAATCAGGTCTATCCAAAAGAAGCTATACAACATAAGAAGAATCACTCTCGAGCTAGATCCTATGCTAGCCTAACTTCCAAGCATAATTGATGGCTAAAGAAGCCGCATGGAGCTTAGCATCAAAAGTAAAAACCTAACCAAGGGGGACTGCGAAACAGGCCTTAACAAAAGATCTGCAAGTCTGAAAAATACCCCCACACTTTGCGAACCCAAAGTTGTACCATCTGTGTTAACCTTGATCTACCTCAAGGCCAAGGGCGATCAGACCTCACTCCTGATAACCGGAGCCTTGCCAAGACGACCACTAAGGCCAAATCGGCGAAGAATCAGTAGATCATCAACACAATTACACATATAGCTGATACACAAACAGTTCGTATCATAAACAGAGCACCAAACAAGAGATAAAGCAACCCTAAAGTCAACCGATTTCCCTTCAAAAATTCACTGGTTATGGGAATACCACACACTCCAAACCACCGCATGAATAGAAACTTTCCACAAAATGCTAATCTGATCACTGAAAGAAACAAACATGACCTGTCTGAAAAAAGAACCCCAAGGGTCAGTAAAACAAGTTAAAAATGATGATAATGGGGAATCAAAAATAATGTAGCAATAGGATCATATATCACTCTTTTTATTGATCGTCCACATATAATGAGAGTACAATGGAGATTTTATATGGCTATGGTGATAGGGTTAAAACTCAATTTGCGGTGGCGATGGAGCTCTCATGCATGTCAATAAGTGGAAAAACGTAGAGCAGGGTTTTGGACTCGAAATTGCGGGGTCCCTTTTGTACGATAGCATGTCGTATATATAGTCCCAGTGCTTGTTGAGCACTTCTCTAAATTCGGTCTAGTGACTTAGAGATTTTCGGGACATTCCATGATGATTGGCGAGAAGATGGTAACCTTCCTTCTAGGAATCAAGCGATCCCTTATTTGGCGGAATTTGATAGAGTTAACTTTGCTTTTGAATAGAACTCTTGAGTGGTGGGAATAAGTTGATTTCCCTATTATCAAAACGTCGACATCTCACTGTCTTTCTTTGTAGCTTGATCTTGGCATGCCTGCTCTTACCTCGATACTTGGTAGTCCGCTAATATGATACTTGCTGCTTGGTCGGCCGGCTCTAGGAGGAATCGAGGTACATAGGCATCTCGCTTCCTACTTGATTATTATACTCAGTATAAATGTATCGGGGTATTGGGATACCGAGATGCCGGATGGTTACGGGGTACTTGAATCCTGCAGTAGTGGAGTCCCTGGAACCTTGCTTCTTTGTTTCTTGGTACTTTTGAGTCTATGAACCCTTGATCCTTATCTGGACTGGTAGGAGGTCGTACCCAGTCAATTTTAAAGGCGGGGTACCGGGATGCTCTTCTATGGTATCTTTCTATCTCAGTTATTTCCCAATGTTGATGAAAAATTCTTCTTTGAACCCCTGCCATTTTTGGCGATTAACAAGTTTATTTCAATCGGTATTACTTTAAGTATGTACCTCGAATTTGCTTTGTATCGTATAAAAATTCAATAAAGAAGTCAGTTTTCTCTCCTACATGTTTCTTCTTGGAAATTTCGCCTTTGATCGCCTCAAGACCAGGAAAAGCCATATGACATCCCACTGCCTTGGACAAGGCTCACCACTCTCCAAGAAGGGTCTGGTGCTAAAAAGGCCTTAGTTGCCTACCAGACCAAGGATCCGGATTCGTGACTCTAGTTGCCTACCGCATCCTCAAGACCAGAAGAGCATATACGGCACTCCTGAAGCCTTGGACGTAACCCAATCTCTCCAAGGATACCTGGTGCTAAAGTGGCCTTAGTTGCCTACCAAGACAATTCGCCACAAGGACTGGGATTCCCTATACAGGAATGCCTAGTACCTTGATTCGCCTAATGGGAAACCTGGTGCTAAAGTGGCATTGGTTATCTACTAGGACAGTTCACCTAAGGACCAGGATTCCTTGAACAGGAATGCCTAGTACCTTGACTTGCCTTGTGAAAATCCTGAAATTACCTTAGCTGCCTACCAGGACAGTTCGTCTAAGGACCGGGATTCCTTGAACTGGAATGCCTGGTGCCTTGACTTGTATTGTAAGAATCCTAAAGTAATCTCAATTACCTACCAGGATCGATTCAAGACCAAGATCCCTTATGGATCAGTCCTTTTAATCGGGATCAGACTAGCCTTGGAGCAAAAAATCACTTGCAACGATTCCTATCAGTCTTGCTACAACGCAAGGGGACTACCTACCAGGATACTTAACCAAGGTTTGATATCACCCTGGATGAAATAAAGACTCAACCAGTGTCAAGATTTCAAATATGTTTTATAAAGATTATGGGACAAGTATCCAGGTACCAAGTACTACCAGCATTCAAAGTAAGTTTTATCTGGATTATGGACAAGTATCCAGATACCAAGTGACTACCAGCATTCCAAGTAAGTTTTATCTGGATTATGGGCAAGCATTCAAGCATAAAGTTCTACCAGGATCTAATGTGAACAAGTGAGACATAATACATGCAAAAGAGAGGAAACTTTATATTAATCAAACAGGGAGCCCAACCCCCATTTCCGGTCTATAAAAAATATGTATGAAAGAAAATAAATACATCATGTCATGCATCCTCATCAACTTTCTTCTCCGCTACGTCCTAGCTCTGGCCTACAATGGCTACTTCCTCAGCCACCTTAGTCCTTGCATCAGCCAGAATCTCCCCAGTTCCGGGTACCTCGGGTTCAACAGGAGCCTCTACCTCCTTCACTGGCTCGGTTTTAGCCTCAGCAGGATCCTCTGTATCCTGCATTTGATCATCCCGGTGGACATGAGGATCAAGAAGCACCCCCTCAGTCATTCCTTCTAGATCAGTAGGAGCAAGCAGATCAAGCTCATGGAGCAAGGAAGGATCCAGGATAGCTGCAGTTGAAGAAGGATCCATTAGGACTGGGGTAGCATTTGAGAGCTAGGCAACCCAGGCCATGATCTACTCACGGTTCCACCCAAAGGTAGCCTGCAATTCGAAAAGAGGATGAAGGGCTTGGGTAACCTCGTGGGAGGCAAAAAAGTATCCATCCCCAAAGGAATTATCCACTTTGGCCTCTTGAGCTTTCACCATATCTCGCATGAGACGGTTTTCCTCCTGAAACAGTGTCTTCTCCTCTCTCAGACCATCCCTCTCCTTGCGATGGCGTAGCGACCTGAGTGTTTCTATGACAAGGCCTCTTCCTTGCCCCTCTTAGCCTCAATCAAGGACATGTTCAAGAAGGTTATGCTCTTTTCAAACCGAGCCAGGTCCTTCTTGGCATCTTCTAACTCTGCCCTAGCAGCGATGTTTGTCTCCTTCAGAGTTGTCATCTGCTGCCCCATTGCAAATGTAAATTTAAAAGCCTACAAGAAAAGGGAAAAGTAAGTACCCCTCCTAGAAATTACCCCAAGTAAAGAGGAAAACCAAGAATCATACCTCAGCAAGAAAGGAAGCTCCCTTTGTGACCATGAGGTCCACATGCATGGAAGCCATAGCCTGTAGACCTCCACTAGGGCATGGCTACAAATCGGGATAGTACTTTGTCCTGGTTGCTATCTCACGACTGTGACCCGATGGCAGATTAGCATAAGGAATGGCCATGGTACCTTGCCTGCAGCTCTCTCATTGTCTACCCTGAGTTGATGCCTGGTAGGTACAGTTGGAGGATGAGGATGAGGAGGAGGAGGAAGAGGAGGAGGAATAGTTTGTAAAGATCCAACTATAGGAGCAACAGAAGCCTTCTTCTGAACCTGACCAAGAGAACCCCGAATTATGGCGGCTCTTACAGCCATCTCGCTCAGAGAAGAACGTGCTGAAGGCAAGGTAGGGAATGAAGCAGAAGGACGCAGAGGGGACCTCGCTGAAGTTCGAGGTAGTATTATAGCAGGCTGGCTGGAGCCAGATGGGACAACAGTACCGGTAGTAGGAGAAAGAACCGAAGGTATGACTGTAAAGGTCCCTTGGAGCTCCAGTCCAGAAGAAGTAGGAGGAAAAGATTGAAAAGCTACTGCAAAAACTATCAAAAAAGCCAGTATACCAGGCAGAAAGATTAAATAAAGTAAGAATGAGTAAAGAGAAAGAAACTACATACGCAGATAAACAAGGGATATCTTGAGGTAGCGGTCCACCCTGTCACCCTTGAAGGGATCAGAAGTGGGATATTTCATGTTCATATAGGATCGGGCCAGGATTTTCTTCAGGATACCCTTAGACTCCGCAGAGATATTCCCCTTATCCCACTTCTCCTTCCAATTAAACTGAGTGGGAACCGGGTACTCAGTCCCGTCGATGCACACCGAGCTGCCCCAATCCCCTCCTACCACGACCCACTCATCACACCAAGAGCGATTGTATTTCGTGTTGGCCCCGGGAACTAAGAACTTCAGAGAGTTGCTTGCCCTCAAATAGAACTGGCCCTTGGGACCTGGTGTTAGGGACACCACTTGAAAGACATATCAGATCTCGTCCAAACCCGGTTCCCTCGCCACTTTATCCATCTCACGCTGCTCTTCCCAGAGCACTAAGAACCCGGTCATATGCTTCCAGAACCCCAGTGAAAGCTGAAATAGGGCCAACTGAAGAGCATGAAGCGCTTTAAGAAGAGTGGGGTGGAGGGGAAGCCTGACCCCGCACTCAAAAGCAGTCATATAAATGGGGAAGTGGCCCTTATAAGGGGAATACACATCATAACCCCGATGTGGAAGAGAGAGGGTGATGACATCGGGGATCTGGTATTCTCTTTTCAGGTGCGTTATGGTATCAACAGTGCTGACAGAATCAGGAACGATCTTAGAATCATGGAAGGAAGATAGGGGGCCGTTCAGCACCCCCGAGGGATCTATAATTAGGATACCTTCCCTTTCAATCTCAACGTCTACATCATCTTCATCCTCGTCAATGACTTCGACTGGATTATCAGGTATGTTATTGAAACCTGACACAATACCAGTATTCCTGTTAGAACGGCAACGCTGGGTCGGGATAGAGCTCCCAACGGTGTCACCTTCTTCTCGAACCCTCTTCCTCACATTTAAGGATGAGCTATCAGCCGAGTCATTCTCCCCCTAATTGAGAAGCTCGTCAAGACTGTCAACAGATGGTGGTGGGATTTCCATTAAAGAAATAAAGGGAAGAAAGAAAGATTCTCTGGATTCTTGAAATAATGAAGGCTCTGATTTTAGAAAGAGATTTGCTTTTTTAAAATTTGAATTAGTGTGAGTGAATGAAAAAGAAGAGCGAGTTATTTATAGGAAAAAGTAGGTGGCAACCGAAATAGAAAAGGAAATAGGGATTAATGACCGGAGACGTGCAAGTGACAATTTCGAGAAAATCGTACCAAAAAATAGCCTATTCAAACAAGTAAACCATTCCTCGCCTGACACGTGGATAGCTCATTAAATGCAAGCGTGCCAAAGGAGGACTTCCTCCTAGACAATGGAAACCAGTCAGGCAGGATGGATAAAATCCTTCAAGTGTAACAGGTATCCTGACTCCAACCCCAAACCAAGTACCGGTGTTCAAGTCAGAGGGGACTTCTGTTAACCGCCTAAAAAGGCAAGGGTCCAAAGAAGAATTTTCCATCCTTGCTAAGACCATGTGAAGGAGAAGGACGCTACAAGAAGTATCCAGCTACCCCGAGAAGAAGCCAGACCAGTATACCCAGGTATACCATCTATAAATCAAGATCAAGATCAGGGTCACCAAGATGCCCAAGTACTAGGAAACATGAAAGTCAAGGTCCCAATGACCCTTCTACCGGGTTGTCTCAGTACCCAGGTACCCCGATACCCAAGGAATGCTGGTACCATGGTCTAAAGACATGCATAGTACCCTGATACCACAAATCCTCCTAGAACCGGTCTACCAAGCAGTAGGGACCAAGATAGCAAAGGAGTTCTTTATACATCAAAAGAGGATCAGTACACCTGGGAACCAGGATCATGCTACAGGAAAGACAATATGCTCCAACTTTTAAATACAAGGAAAATTGACTTCTCCCGCCACTTTAAATAAGATTAGTCAACTCTGTCAAGTTCACCAAGAAAAGAAGCAAATCACTTGATTATGGGATTATTCCCGCACCTAAAATGAAGCCACTATCAACGTCCATTTGATTGCTAATTGTTTGACTAATTGCCAGAGTGATTAGCAATAAAAGAGACCTATAAATGCTACAAGACTCTCGAAAGAGAGGGGTCGGATTTTGAATCCACATCCCTACAGAAAATTTCATTTATTGACTAGCACGAGATTGCCATTGCCAACTGTGTCAGAAATCTCCTACCTAAACCTCCCAGAAATCCCCATTGTATTTGTTCATTGTATCATCTAAATTGTGTATCTTTATCAATAAAACAGTATTATTCCATTGTCTCGATAAATACATTATGTTAATTGGAATTTGACCCTTTAACATTTTGCTGCTAACAATTTTATTTTGGAATAATTGCAATAACACACATGACTACAAGCGTTATTCAAGAAGGCTCGATATTCAACTGCTTCCATCCCTTTAATGGTCGACTAAGATTTTGGAAGAAAATGTCAAGAATGTGTCTACATTTTATTTGAAGAAGTCTTAATCTTAATATTAATAGATTTTGGTATTGTTAATGTGAAAAAGATTGACCTAATCTACTGGTGATATGGACATGTAACCAAATATGGTACTGTAATGACAAAAGGTATTGTGGAATTTACACCTGATATGGACATTTAACAATGAAAGGCTTTCGTGACACACGATTTCATCTAAATTTACTTCTCCAGCCCAAATGATGTAGAAACAGTCTATTGAGAGAATCAAAAGATTAATTTATGGGTGTCGATATTGCTACTCATAAATATGATAAACACATCTATATTTTAATAAAAGAGTGATGTTATTGGCAATCCACTAATGATCTAATAATGCCCCTGTTTTTTAAATTCAAAAATTTATTTGATTTATTTCCTAAACTGCCCTTTTTAGTTATCTTCCAAACTTAACTCACCCCACAAAGGCTCTCTATATATTTTCAAAAACTAAAAAAAAAAAAAAAACTCCTCCCTCTATATATAAGAGTAATGCTACTCAATTTTGGGTAAAGTAGCATTATTGTATATATAATTATATATGTACCTTTTTTTTATACATTTCTTTTACTCTCATCCAGCACCCATTTATTGTACTATTATTTTTTTCATTCTTGTTTATCCTACAGGGAAGATACAAATAAAAATAAATAAAATTTATTTGATCATATTGTATTCATTAGAGATAAAAAAAATAAAAAAAAAATAATAAAAAATAAAAAAGCTTAGTGACAATGAAAAGAAAAAAAATAATAATACAAGTAACTTCAAAGTTACTTTTAAATAATGATTACTTTGAAATACATTAAATTTTTAATAGTAAAAGTTGTATGCTATAAAATAAGCAAATAAAATTAGGGTTTAAAGCATTAAAAGAAAAATACTTTTTTCTGATAAACACATAATTCATGGATGTGAGGTTTTATTAGAATTTAATTTGATCATATTGTAATAAACAAAATGAAGGGAAAAAAATTGCAATTGAGGAGTGTTGGATGTGTGTGTGTGTGACATAGAGAAGTTTTTTTTTTTTTAATATATAGAGAGCATTTATAGGGTGAGTTAGGTTTGGAAGATAATTAAAAATGGCAATTTAAGAAATAAATCAAGTAAATTTTTGAATTTTAAAAACTGGGGCATTATTAGATCATTAGTGGGTTGCCAACATCACCACTCTTAATAACAAATTTATTTACAAAAATATCCCATTAGAAATTTACCAATAAGGACAAATTAGTTTAATTAAAAAAAAAAAAAAATATTATGTACATCAATTAATTACACTCATATCTTCAACTATATCTCTTTATTAAAAAATAAAAACTAAACCTTAATTAAACCCTAATTCTATTTCCAATATAAAAAGGGTTCAAAAATTAAATAGCACTTTTTGGGGGAGGGCTTGTGCAAATAGCACCACATTAATAAGTCTTGTTTTAATAGCACCAAAATAGGTGGTGAGACCAAAATACCCACACTTACGCTTTTCCATTGTATTTTTTTTCTCGAAAATTCGAGACTTATTTACGGTTTCGAGACTTATTTATGATTTTTTTCGAGACTTATTCATGCGTTTTTGAGACTTATTCATGCGTTTTCGAGACTTATTCATGCATTTCGAGACTTAATTCAAGTTTGTTCGGGACTTATTCTGTTCAACCTCCATCAATGGTGACAGTGACGATCCGACGACAGCGCCGATTGACTCCGGAGATAGTTGGATCTGAAAGATCGAACGATGCCGTGTTCGTTGGCGCCATCGGTTTCATCGGTTTCATCAGATTCTTGACAGATCGTCATAGATCGGACGATGAAGATTCGCGACGGTTTGGGTTTTGCTTCGTTTCTCTCTCTACACAACTCGAAAATGAAAACAAACACTTCGGTTACAATGATTGGCACTCGACGAACGTTTTCCCTATGGTTTTGCCGGTCAACTCGTAGGTCGGCGGTGGCACCTCCATTGAAGCTCCATCAATGGAGGTTTGGGGAAAAGGAAGAAGAAGGTGAAGGACACACAAGAGAAAAGAAAAGAAGCTGGGGGGTATTTTTATCCAAATTCCATTTTTGGTGCTATTAAAACAAGAGTTATTAAAGTATGACAATTGTACATGTCAAAATGTAAAAAGTGATATATACCCCTATTTCCTCATATAAAAATCTCCCATTATTATATAATAAAGTAATGAAAAAAGAATTTTTAGAGAACTCTGATCATACAGAGGTATGTATTTTTATTTTTATTTTTATGAACTCTATCAATAAACAAAAAGTGAAAATGAATTTTTTTTTTTTTAAAAAAAAAGATAGCAGTACATATCGTTGTGTATCCAGGAGATCAGCAGTGGTATGAGGATGCGAAATCTGTTCTAATAGATATCAGCAACTTGATAGAATTTAGTTCTCTCTGTTTTCATTTCCCTGAAGTAGAGCTTCTCGAACTGTTCCTTCAAAAAAGCATAGCATGGAATTCCCAACGCTTCACTGAGTTCAAATTTGTGATTGGTCATGATGTCAAGAGCATCACCTCTCGTGTCCCAAACTTTGTGGAATGTAATTATTATCAATATGAACGATGCTTGAGTTTTGTAAATGCTAAGAAAATATCTGATGCAGTTGTTGATGGCAAAAAACTTACTACGTCTGTACTGTGTATTCGAGCCTAGAGAACTTAAGATATTATTATTTGTGAAATTGGGTGCGTTAATAATTTAAGAGGGTTTATAAATAAATTATATTAAAATAAATACATTAAATTAAATAAGGGTACTATTAACGTTAAGATTGGTGCTTATAGTAATTATTTAATTTTAAATTTTAAACATCGTACTTTTCTTTCTTTTTTTTTTTTTTTTTTTTTTTCTTGAAACGGCAAGCTTTATCACAAAATCAGAGGAAACAAAGCAGAAAAGATAATTTTCGTTTGCATAAATAAATATATTAAAATATATATTACATTGTTTTGGACTGTTTTGACTTTTGAGAGAACCAAAATGAAAATGGGACCAATTTAATTAAAGAACGTACAAGACATTAAATTTCCACTGAATCAAGACCCAATCTACATATTAATCTTAAAATCTCTATGGAAACGTGTTAAACGACGATGTCCTGTTTGTTCGTTCAATAGGATAACATATATATATATATATATATATATAGAGAGTAATGCTACATTGCCCAAATTTAGTGCCCAAATCTGGTGCCCAAATGATGTGGCAACAATGTGGACCATTCATTTAAATTGTATTAGATTTGCATGATTTAAATGAATGGTCCACATTGTTGCCACATCATTTGGGCACTAAATTTGAGCACTAAATTTGGGCAATGTAGCATTACTCATATATATATATATTTGAAATTACAACAACTGTCGGGATCCTGTGAGATTGGACTCTATTAGCACAGTTCAGACTACAACTATTCCCACACATGGGGAGAGGGCACCCACACAAGAGGAGGGACAAAGAATGAATATATATAAATATATGCCGGGCATTAAACCATGGTGGTGGAGTCTCTTATTGGAGAGTCACACCACATTGGTAAGAAGCCATCGGTAGGATAACATATATTTGTCCAAGCTGCTTAATGCACTTTTTGATCAAGTTATGTTTGTTTATTAAAGATCCCGCCCACATATGCAGGATTGAATCCCAGGAGGAAAAAAAAAATCAATTTATGTCCGAAATCATTAATTATTACATATTATCATATTCAATTTTATAGCATTTCACATCGATAATCCGTGATGCCAGGCATAAAATATGTCAGTGAATTTACACTTGAGTATTCAAATATTATGTATATATATATATAACTCAAGTATTTTGTTTTTCTTCGTCCTCCCAACCATCCAATGTGCCCTTTGCCCATTGCCTCTTTTTCTTTAGCTCTTGCTCAAGAATGTTAGTATTTTGTTTTAATTCTTCACACCAACTTGGTTAATTATTTTATTATGAAATCCCAATTCCTGGAGTAAAGTCGATCTGTTACTAGGTGACTCCATTTTCTTTAGAGAAATTTGAGAGAAGCAAACAAAGAGGTAGACTGTAGTCTCTATATGATATCAAAA